>PNEQ01095764.1:93900-106025 GCA_003012365.1 Medauroidea extradentata | reverse complement strand
AATCACAAACAATTGTAACGAAAATTAATCTTTAAATATACCGTATATACTCACGTATCCTAACTAACTTTTTCTTACGATATTTTGGGTTCAAAACAGGGGGTGCGTAAGATACACGAGGAATTTTTTTCCGAGTGAGGTTATAACCTCCATAACTCGAAATTATATTACAGAATACTTAAATGTCAACGTATCCGACCAAAACCAACTGTAATTCAAGGTAACATGAACACCTGTCTACGAAGCGTAACGTTGCTTTGGCCTACTCCCTTCCAACCGCTATAAGAAGCCATATTTACAACCACAAATTTTCACTTTGCACGAGAGGTTAATTTCTTTGTTCATTATCGCCGATGACAAGAGTAAAATTATCGAAAATGGCAATGCTGATTGAAATTAATCTGCAGTCTTTGTGGTTTAAGATTGAAGTCATAATAAATCGCCGCCGTAATATGCAATGGGGAAACGTAAACAATAACATGGTAACGCCATAGATGAATGAACATGGAGGCATGACACTCCGTTCAGACTTTCTTATTTGCAACTATGATCACTATCGCGTCTAAACCTGATTGGGACCACTTCAACGCTGCTTTTACTCTAAAGCTTGCAGTACTACTTGTATGCAGTTCTCTATGATTCTTAGCTCCGTGTTTACGTTATTAATTTTCGCGGGAAAGCATAAATAACAATGCGATAGTGCCAAATATTTTTTTTAAGTGTGTGATGCTTAAGATATATAGGGAAATATTTTCAAAATGTCCGTTATTTAGAATATTCCGGTGTTTGGAAGTCCGGATAAACGATACTTTACTGTATTATGAAAAAAAAAAAAAATGTAATAATGCACCGTATGTCCAATAAACTCCAATAACCTTATGAACTACCAGCGTTATCACTCTCACTTTCTAAGGCTTACAAACCCACAATACAGCCCTGGTAAGAGTAAGTGCACTACCACTGATGCAACTGAGTCATCATTTAGTAATGAGAACTTTAGCTGCAGATACGTGTACTGATCTGAAATTATATTGTAGCGCCACAGCGCGCTGTTGAAAGAACGCAGCCGCGTTACAAAGTGGGGGAGATGTACTAGTTCAGAATTTTGAGATTTAAAATATATTTTTTATTTTCTTTACTCATTACAATTTGTATAACATCATGTTTCAAAATATGCAATTAAATGACACTTTATAATAATTTTAAATAAGAAAATTCATTTCACACACTCCAGTGATATGAATTCACCAAATAAATAGCAACTGCAGGCACTTCATAAACAAATAATTATCATCACATACCTTTTAAACATTCTAGGTACTGCTGACAAAACCAAATATTTCTTCCATTTGTCTAGCGTATGTTTGAATACAAAAATGTTGTTGGGGTAATGGTGGTAATTATGAAATTGATCATTCAAAACCAATGTTGTGCAGGAATTGGAACATTTGTCTACTTTTGTCATTTTTATTGCCTGCTAAGAATATATTTAAAGTAGGAGATGGGGAAACAAAAGAGAGTAAATTAATCTTCAGATGTGATGCTAACTTAGGTACTATTACACATTTCCACTACTTTTGTGATAGTTATCTTTTATACCTAAATGACAGCAGATATCAAACAACCTGTTTTCCAGTATTGATTAAATTTGTTTTGCTATTTATTATTATGTTTTTTTAAGACTAAAACATAAGTTGAAGCTAACTATATTATAAATGAAATTTTCGTAATTCAAATAACAACCAGGTACATTTTTGTCACGAAAAAAAAAATTAGACAAAGTAGAAAAACCTTGCAAACAAACTGGTTGACAGTTTTATTTTAATACTTGCTCTAGTTCAGAATTTAAAAAAAAAAATTTCTTACAATTAGTGGAAACGAAGGATAATGGTCCTAATTGTTTATGGGAATTATTGTTTGCCTTTCCTTCGTGGTTTCAATTTTGTATGTTAGTTTGACGTACTGTGTTGCTGTTGTTTCTTCCTATGAGCATACATTGTTCGTTTGGAACTTCTGTTTCTTTCAAAGCTTCTTTAATGCATTAACAATGTGCAAAAAATACTGGAATAAGAATAACACAATATTTCGCTCCATTTCACATAGTCTACCTATATTGTGTCCTTTTGTCTTCCACAGAAATAAATGTTAACAAAAATAAAACTAAATTTTTGTTCCGAAATTAGCCACCATACACAACGAATTGCTTGGCAGTGAGACACTGTAGTTGCACTCCTGTACCAGTATAGGACAGGGGACGAAGAAAACTGCTGACTAAAGAAAGCCTGCATCTTATTTATTAACCTTTTCAGACAAAAACGCATAGCAAGTAAAAATAATGGAACGTTATTTCTCTTCAGACAACACTTTGAGCGACACTCCGCTGTCTTAAATTGTAGGGTGAGTGTGTGGCGAACGCATGACACATGGCGCCACACATTTCACAGCTATAAACAAGAAACCAACTAAAGATATTACGATGGGGTTGCTTTTCAAAATAGATTTAGTACATTTGGAACAACTTCCTCGCTTTCATCACACATCTTACTACAATAACAAAAAGTTCCTCACTGACCAATTTATTGATAACTCAGTTTGTTAAAAAATGCACATTACATTACGTTAGAAAAACATTTCTGTACAACTAACGAAAACAAAATTTAGTCTTCAGATTTTTTCATTGGTATGAAATTACACACAATAAAAATCTGGATATAATTTTGCTGTTGATAAGTTACAATGTGATACAGTTAAGGATGCATGAAAATAACACCACGTTCAAAATCATTGTTTTTTAAATTTTTTAACCCCTTAGAATTGTGTCGATGAAACAAATATATCACCCGATGCACATTTCAATGCTGTACAATATGTAAAAATTTTAAGATCAAAGTTACAATGTGAAAATTGAGATTTTTGGCAACAGCACACGCCGAAACAAAGACAGCACTTATGGCAGTTACCATGTGTTGAAAAGATAAGAGCAAATGTCCGTATAACCCTGTACTGCAGTCTAAGCATGAGAGCTCTATGTCTATCACATAATAGAGGTCTTATGACAGCACTTCATCCGCAACTTTCATTTCTTCAAATGTACTTCTTTGGTAGCAATAAACAGGAAACATAAATTTGTTGTAGGATTTACCTCAGTGTTATGCCAGAATTAGTCGGACAACTGCAAAAAGAGATACTGAATATAATTATATTATTGATTTCTAGCCTACTATTAATTATTCAATTCCTAAAGGACAGAACAAGTTCCAAATAGTGATAAACGATGATAAAAACCTCAGAAGACAGAGATTGTTATAATGTTCCTGATACTAAAGTGGTGGTAGTTCTTATTGTTCAACAGAATTATAAAAAATGAAACATAATTCTCTACACCTGATACAACAGATTGGTACACATCAGTGAGACACACTGTTCCTATGACACACAGCAATATCCTTTTATGTTCTTTATTAGAGAAGATGGCTATCACATCAATGTACCTAAATGCAATCCAAAGAGTAAGGCTCTTCTCGACATAAACATAATGTTTCACAATTTTACAGCTATAGGATAATTAAGCACGATAACGAATGCTATCTATTGTTCTGCAGTCTTCTGAAGATGGTTCGTGATAAAACGAGCAGTTTGGCTACTACCTTTCCTAGATTAATGATTAAAACTTACCATTTATTGCGACCTTGGACGTTAACTTTTGAGTATGGTACTAACTATACACTATGTTTCTTTGTTTTTTGTTAAAGAACGGCAAGAAACAAAGTTAACTGAAAGGAAAAGAGAAACTAAGGCTTCAAACGTGCTCACTTTATCGTGAACCCCATATGAATAAGTTAATAGTTTATACGTATGTAAAAATTGAAACTGAGAGACTTAAGTTCGTACAACAAGAAAAAATTAAGAAGTGAAGAATATATTCATTGTAACTCTTTCGCTGTTTGATAAAAAATAAATTATTACGCCAAGATAATGACAATGTAAAAAATTTTTAAAAAATAATTTTTTGTAAATAGTTTATTTCTGGTTAATTTCAAGCGAGAAATTCGTTTACCTAGTGTTTGCACAGTCATTTAATTCTGTGTTCGACTAAAGTCGAATGTAGCAGTGAAAGAGTTAAGGACGCCATAACAAGAGTTGGCAATTATCAGAGCTAAGAAAAATGGTGGTGCTGCCATCTCCTTTCACTGGCGTACCTTGCTACATGCATGAGCGAACTCAAGACACTATGACTTATGTATAGGGACAGGAACATTTTGCGTATTCAATGACCTGCAGGTTAGAATTCATTGTACTGTGCATACTCGAGCCCCGTCTATTCGTTCATTGTCTGCTGTTACAGTAAGTAGCAGCTAGTGGACAAAATGGCGGGCCTTGAGTATGCATTGGATAGTTGATTCTAGCACGCAGGTAATTGTATTCGCGAAATTTTCCTGTCCCTACTTATGTACATATTTTTGGACTAGATTTGGTTATTACATTTACTTGCAGAAATAGTACAGCTTTTGTGAAAGAAGGCCAAAAATCTCACAATAGACATGACATAAAAGTAAGAGTTTTCCATTTGAAAGTAATGCAGATGATAAAAATTCTCAAGAAAGAAATATTATGTATCACATTTTATACTGTGGAATGACGTAATCAAGATTCCCACGTCACATCTAGATTCTCTTGTGGTTAAAAGAAAAGATGAAACCAAATTTAATATACACATTTATAAGCGCTGAATTACATGACCCAAACCAAGATTCAGCCATAAATATGATTCACTGCCCACGTGGAGTTTTCAAATAAGTTCACCACATATGTTAAATGGCATTTGTACGAAAAAATACTTAAGGCATTTTTTTAAGGGAACAAGATCAAGAGCAAGGATATCTCTTAGTATCGTAAATGGTCTCCAGGAGACGGTGAAATAACAGTAAAAATGTATGGATTAGATTTGATGTTGACAATCAGTGGGTAGTTCCTGTCCTGCACTTTTAAGGTTCATATGAATGTTGAGTAAATATAGCAATTCAGTGAAATTAATACAATATGTACGCAAGAATGTTAATAAGGGAAACGACCAAACAGCATTTACAGTTTTAAGATCTCGACGAATTGACAAGTACAAGGCAGGAAAATATATCGGCAGCTCTGAAGAGGTTAGGCACATTTTTTCTTTCACTATTCACAACAGGTTTCCTCCTGTTATGCATCATGCTCTACATCTCGAAAACAACCAAATAATTTATTTTACAGAGAATAACATGATTGATAGGGATCAATAACTCCAGAGAACGCTTGCAGAATTTTTTTTAAACCAGCTAAGTCATTTCGCTAAAACGCTTTCATATTAAAAGGTTTCAGCTTATTTTGTATGGAAAAGTAAAGAGTTTAGCAGAAGAAAACCAGGTAGTGTCGGGTTATTTTGGAATCAAGAAATATCAGGTTTTGTTAAGAGTGTACACAGTCCAGCAATGCTGAATGCTATGACCTATGCCTTCTCTTACATGAGATCCATGGCCCATCATCATTTACTGCTATGAAAACTGTTGCAGGTGTAGTTCAGCCAAGTGGATTGCTAGAAGACGATGCTCACTGGGACAGTACTCCGGAAGAGGATTTCATCTCCGATTCTCTTCATAAAATCAGAGAGATGTTTGTCAAAATGTGGTTTTCTGTCATGTTATAGAGCCAATAAAATTGTGGGAGAAATACAGAGACAATCTTTCAGAAGATGTTTTCAGAAAATTTAAACAAAAATGTACAATTATAGGGTTACTACTTATCGACACCCAAGGTCCTATAGTATTCTACTTGAAGATATTGTTAATATTTTTATATAAATGTCAGGTCAAACACTTCTACAGTTCAGACTCCAATCTCCAACACAAGAGGAATGATCTGTTGTCTGCAATTGTCAATACCCCTAGAGAAATTACTCACGATACCGTTCATCTAACAGAAGTTGAAACTGAAAATGTACAAAAACAGAATGAAGTCTACAAAATGAAATTTTGAAAAGTATTGTTTCTGATAGGCAGTTAGGTTAATCTGTTGTGTGTACTGTGTGTTTCAAGAAACGCAGCTATCTTGATTGATGGTGGTAAAACCGCTTACTCTGCTTTCAAATTACCTCTCAACATGAATTATTCAGAGCACGCAATTTGTAAGCTTTCTAAGCAGAACAATATGGCTCGTAGGCCAGTATACCTAAACACAAGGTACTACATATGTGCAACCATCTCGTGTTCCAGAAAAGCAAGGGTCGAAACCTAATGCATGCCCGAAATGTCCTGAGATGGCATTGGATAAGTCACGGGTGATTATATTCCATTCTGTGTGCGGCTATAAACAAATGAAGGTGATGCTGAGCAGTGCTTTTTCATAGAACAAGTAGCAGTAATTTTCAACTGCTATTTAACAAAAATAAGTAAATTTTTCACATTTATAACGTAATGTATTACATTTAAAATGTTTTAAACTAGAAGTAATCAAAAAACAGTAATATAGATTAAAAAGTACTTAATACAACTTTCGAAATTTAAGTATTAACACTTTGAGTGCAACGGCCGTAATTTTACGTATTTCCGTTTCCTCCGAGAAATGTGACGGCCATAATTTTACTGACTTTGTTTATACATTTTCCCCTGCTGCAGGGCGTATTATTACGGCACTGTCTTTCTCGGGAGTGTTCTCTAGATGTCTGAGTACATGTAGATGCCGCTTGATCGCATTTGCAGCATGGTACAGATACGTGGCAGGGGATCCTCGCCAGCGACGTTTGGCCGACTTGCAGCAGGATCTAAGCGCGTATGTATGTCGGGATTTCCTCTGCTAAGTGTTCAGAAGTCGCTGTATTTATGTTTCACGACCATGTGATAGCATTGCGGTATTTTTACTTATTATTCTGAATTGATTACTTCTCTTTTTCCATCTTTATCAACAAGTATTATTCACCAGTTTTCATGCTTTTGTAACGAGCATACACAAATACTATAGCAAGTAGTACCAGCGAAAGTGACTCGCAAGACGATCTTTATGTCAGCGATGAAGACCCAGAATACATTTGATATGCAACTGAAAGTGATTCAGGTAACTGAATAATTTTTATTGCTGTGGAGGCTGGTCAATTTTCCTGTTATTGCAAGGACTGGTAATGTTTTCAGTATGCAAACACTGAAAGCAACAAATAACATTTTATTATTTACGAGTGGTTTACTGGTATTTTATGGTATTTGAGCATATGTGAAGGTAATATCAAGCTTGTTATTCACAACTCCAGTGAAAACTAAATATCTGTATTACATACAATTACAGGTTGCAAACAGTCACTTTCTATTTTTCTGCCAATGTAGGCTGATTCCTTGCAATGACTGGAAGGTGCAACCAGCCCCTTGTTTGACTATATAAAAAAATTAATTTTTACTGGTATCTTTTTTGCTTCAGAGAGTGATGAGACAGGATCACAAAGTGAGGCTGAGAGCACACACAGTGGTTCAGTACATTTTGGCAGCTCAAGGGGAAGAAGTAGAGTAAAAAGAGGCAGGGTAAGTAGAGGAAGCCATTGTAGTAGAAATATGGGCAGAAGAAGAGCCAGTAGCAGAAGTAGGGTGCGGAAATCAAGAACAGATTCTCAAGATGGATGGACAGAAATTGACGTTGACTCAACTGTAGATACATTCGCTGGAGAGACTGGTGTTGCTCCAGAAACTGATCTGGATGAACATAGTGCACCATTAGATTTTTTTTCTTATTTCATTAGTCCCAACCTTATCAAGCTTATAAAACTAGAAACGAGTTTATATGCTAGTAAAAAAAAAAAAGAAAAAGAGAAATTTGAACCAAATTTCACCAAAGAGTAGAATAGGAAGTTGGAAACTAACATCAATCGGGGAGACAAAAAGTTTCTGGCAATAATAATTCATACGAGTGTGTCCAAGAGACCAGACATGAAAGATCACTGGAGCACCACACCAGTGGTTTCCTGTAACTTTTGTCCAAATTTGTTGTCTAGGGACAGATTTTTATCACTTCTGTCCAATTTTCATTTGAACAACAACAATCAAATGAAACAAAAAGGAGAGCCTGGTTTTAATCCATTGCACTAAGTTCGTCCTCTCATTAACACACTGCGTCAGAAATTCCAAACCTCATATCAAGTTACAGAAGACATTACAATAGATGAAGGGATGTATGCATACAGGGGCAGGCTCGACTTCAAACAGTACATGCCGCAGAAACCAAATCGTTATGGTATAAAAGTGTATATGTTATCTGATTCTAAAACTGGATACGTGTGGAACGTTGAAGTTCTTTGTGGACAGAACAATGTAGTAACTGAAGTTGTTAGATTGCTTGGTAATTTGGTTGAGAAAGGTCATACCTTGTGCACAGACTGTTACTACACCAGCCCTTCATTAGCCCTGAGGTTAGAAAATAAACGAACAGGGTTGGTGGGAACCGTCCAGAAAACCACATCGGTATGCCACGTGCACTCCGTAAACCAGAACTACAGAAAGGAGAACAAATTTTCCGCAGAAAGGGGAATATGATGGTGCTCTGCTGGAAGGACAAAAGAGATGTTTACATGCTAAGCATCAGACACAAAGCTGATATGGTAACATACTCTGACAGAAGAAATAGAATGATGACCAAGCCAGCTGCTGTAGTGAGTTATAACTCTAAGAAGTTCGGTGTGGACCTCACTGACCAACGTATGTCATATGGTGCGTTCAACCATAGGTCTGTAAAATGGTGGCAAAAGCTAGCATTTCATATGATTCTTATGTGTATTTCTAATGCATGCATAATGTACAATCAAGTGAAACCAAAAAAAATATCAATCACAACATTTATGAAGCGAATTGCCAGTGACTTGGCAGTCTTTGAAGAAGACCCTGAAGAAAATTCTTCCCATTCTGGAGCCAGTTTATCCAGACTTTCAGAG
This sequence comes from Medauroidea extradentata, assembly GCA_003012365.1. Classification (NCBI taxonomy): domain Eukaryota; kingdom Metazoa; phylum Arthropoda; class Insecta; order Phasmatodea; family Phasmatidae; genus Medauroidea; species Medauroidea extradentata. The sequence continues at coordinate 97,087 of PNEQ01095764.1, read as the reverse complement.
AAACATTTTCCAGAGAAAAACCTGTGCCAGAGGGATGAAAAGTGAAGCAAAAGAATTGCAAGGTGTGCTCTGAAAGAGGAAAAGCAAGGACTGGAAAGGCAGGACGCAAGGACACAACTTGGCAGTGTAGTGTACGCAAAATTTCAGTGGAGTCTATTGAGCCATGTTTTTCTCTTTATCATTCCAAAAAGAACCATGTGTTATAAATTTTGTAACTGCAGAAGTGTTACCCCCAAAACGAACACAAATTTGTGTTAATAAGGAACTATATGAATAGAGATTCTCATATATACTGTAAAATCAGAATTTTGTCCAGTTTTTGTTGTAAATAAAACCATTTTTTGAAAATTTCAAAATTAGGTTTTAGATGCTGTTTTAAAGAGGAAACTGTAAACTTAAAAATAGTGAAAACTTTATCAAATTTTAATTTCAAGTTTTTTAAATAAATATTTATAAAAATTGCTTAAAATAGTTCTTTAAATAGGACAATAATTTTATCCTAAGCACTCAAAGTGTTAAAAATAAAATTAAAATTTCTTGTGCAAAGTAAAAAAATTAGTTCACTTTCTTACGTTGCTATCTGTGTGGGCGTCTTTTGCGCGTTAGACCTTGAAATGCGGAAGCTGTAAGATCGAGAAATAACGTGAATCACGCATTACCCTAGCCTCTAGGCACAAGTAACTAACTCGCGTTCTGTCTTCTCCCCAACAACATACTTCTATGAGACAGATGTAATTTTGACAATAAAGGTGAGTTGTACACGTCTGTACCCTATAGAGGATTCTGTACCAAGATTTCAATACTAAAAAAGCACTGCAAAAACACTCATTTCTGCCAATTTGGCAGCTTGACAATATGCTTTAATAATTACTGGTGAACCTGAAATTGGTATACACACGTGTAACATTCTATGAAAAATATTCCTAAGCAAGACATCACTCATGTGCTTTGAGCAGTTTTCGAATAATCTGTTTACACACGTGTAACATTCTTTGAATAATATTCCTAAGCACACATCACTCATGTGCGTTGAGCAGTTTTCGAATAAGCTGTTAACAGCCGAATCTCGGCACACCGCTCGGCGGCCTAGGCAAACGTACACCGTAATGACTTGCACACGTATGCAGGACCACGGTGGTTTTTTTTCTTCTTTTCCTTTAAGCCTACTTTCCATTGTCCATTTTTGTGTGTTTCTCAATTTCTTCCCACATTAAATAAAATCTAACATATGGAGCAAATGTAATCAAACTTAATAATACAGTACAGTAGACTAAGTTGATTTAATTTTTATATAATTTGTTCATATTTTCTTAATGGCAGTCATTTAAAATAGTTATTTTACACTAGATGTTTAAAACTAATTTTTGAAGACACGCGTCGTTTACATTAGCCTATCAAAAGGCTGGCAATGTGAATACCTATATTTTCTTGATCACATGAGTTATCTACACTAACCACTCATCTAAAAAGCACCAAACTTGGTACATATGTTAGCTATTAACATATTTTTAGTATATCATATTCAGTTTTAAACACAGGATGATTCAGGATAGATTTTATTATTACAACCGCGTGGAGAAATTTATGATAAAGAAAATCGAAAAAAATTATTTCAATGAATCCGTAACATAAATTATAGTTTAAAATTGACTTCAAAATTTTTCATCTTTTAATAAAATAAACTACTTAATTTAAATAGTTTTGCCACTTTTCAGTGTGTTATTTTGCTTTACAATTTAAGAAATTACATTTTGCAGTTGTATTCAGGTTAATATTACTACCACTACAATTTACTTCACAAAAAAATTTGAGGACATATTTTTGACATATTTTTCATAAATTAACACACTTTATCCGACATAACTAAGAAGGGAATTGTGTATTTAAAGTTATGTGACAATTCAACATTTATAATAATGAACGTCCTCTATTTTCCAAGATTACATTTCAGAAATTAATTTTTTTTTCTCTAACACCTGGCCGACTAAGAAAATGTAATTTTAAAACTGTATTTTTCAAACTTTGGTTTAATTAGTTCCAACTGTTGTAGGTTCACTATGTTAGAATATAGCATCACACGAAGAAACAAAGATATATTTTTGTACATTTACATCAACATGATCAATGATAATGTTTTTGGTTTATTTGCACCAAATTGGGGAAAGCTGTCTTATTAGTTAAGCTTATACTTTATCGATGTATGCACATATAATTTGCAGATTAGTGTACAAGTGTGTTTACTTAAATAAAACGGTGATTTTTTTAATGTGGTCACTTACCTCGAGATTTCCTCCCAACAAAGGACCACACTCTATTTGTGTCCATATGGCCCGTGAAAAAAGTCAATTAAGAGATTTTATTTTAGCTCAGTGAAAACGAGTGCCGCCATGTTGATGTCCCTGTGTCGTCAAAGGACTAATTGCATGTCTGTTTATTCTTAACGCTACAGCAACTTATGTTGACTCGTTAAATTGCGTTAAATCCGGTTTTGTGTGGTAAGAACAGGTACGGATGGGACTACGAATAGTTATAAGTGTGCACAGTAGTTCCTTTGTGCAGCAATACCATTAAATTTACTCCAAACACAACATTTAAAGGTCATTCGGAATAAAGTGAACACTAAAGATATAACCTTTGAAAAAAATCACTAGCCGTTGCTGCATATAATTCAACATTGACAACAGTTACATTACTGCTTATACAGTTGGCAGCGAATTATCGCACGTAGTTCCGTGTAATTTATATTTAAATACAACATTACTGAAAGAATATCAAATGGAATCGATCTCTTCGTATTTAATATACTATAAAATATTTATTTATGATAATATTGACATACTTACAGCCTGTATAAGTTTACTGAAACGGCGCCAGTAGAAAGTGATGTAATCCGGGCCGTTCAAATTCAACAGTCGTTAGCGAAAGGCGTCTAGCGCTACGCGCGCTGACGTAGTTAATTATTTCACCGACAGGTGGCATCAGAGTTATGTTTTCGCCACTTAGCTTGGAAGCGTTCAATGACGGTACCGGACGGTACAAGATGAGAGCGTTGTTGTGTTTGTCAATGTGCAATAAATATGGGTTTCTGATAAAACACATTCAAAAGTATTAGAAGTGACTGTTTCCTCATTGGTAATATGTAAGTTGTTATGTGTTACGATCGCCAACATGAGTATCTTGATTTAGA
>PNEQ01095764.1:0-93800 GCA_003012365.1 Medauroidea extradentata | reverse complement strand
GTTTCATACACTAAGAAAATACGTTTTTTTTTTGTTGAGTGCGTCGTCGTTCATGGCAGTGTGTTTGAATTCTTAAATTGCGTGTGTCATTATGGCATGTTTTTTGTGGCGGTTTTGAGTTATAAATTCGATTTTCATGTGTACATATTTACGAGATACGTAACGGCAATAGTGCGGGTCGTATAAATTAGAGTCGATGCACAGTAACCAGTATTAAAAGACGATAACTCGCAGGTATTTGTAACTAAGATTACTATTGGTTATACATTTTATTCAATACCAGTGTATTTAATGAGTAGATATTGTTGATAACATTTTCAGCCCAGTGTAATGTAGATGTAAACATTGTAGAAGCCTATGTAAATTAAAGCACGTGGCAATGTTTACGTTTACATACCGCGGAAAGATATAAACTGGCAGAAAATAGAAATTAATCAGGGCTTTTTTGAGTGCTCACTTTATCCCGAATCACCTATACTACAGCACCATGTGACAGTACAAGACGGACTGCATGAATTCTAAAAAAACCGTAACCGGAAACAGTTTTTTATTAGCGACAAACGTATAGCTTATGTATGCAATGGTTATTTCAGTGTGCCGTATTGTGTACCGTATGACAAGGTAAGCATGAAATAAATAATTTCTTTTAAGTTAAAAAATTGCGACCAAATTTCGAGATCTGTTCAATTTATAATTTATTTTGCTGTTCCACTGCGTGGCCACCCCGCTTGGAAAAGGGCTTAACCAATAGGCGAGTTCAAGACACCTGTGACTAGCCAATAATTCGAAAGGTGGGTGGGGTATTGCGAAATTTATAAATAAGTGTTATCACTTTCCCAACTTGAGCAATCAAAACGCTATATCACCAGTTGTAAAAGCCAGCAGGGTTGCTGAAACGTATTAAAACTGTTAGTTCTGTAGGTTATTTTTTTTTTTTTGTTTTTGGACACATGCGACCTTCATGCGGCCGACTTTAAAACAAACTGTATTATTCTTTTGCGGATTTGACACAATAAAATGGGTCATCATCACTCCGGAATTTGGATTTAACTGACGTCAACTCAAACCTACCACTAAAGCTTGGCTATGTGCGAGAACTACCTAGCTGTCTTCACTCCTCTCAACTCCCTCAGTACCAGTGAAATCTTTGGTAATTTAACTAAAAAAATCTTCAACTGTAACGGTGCATGCATTGACAAGCAAATTTTACGAGTTAGCTTTAAAGTAACCTGGTCCATTAAATTTGCCCAGCTTTTTAATCAATGTAAGATTACAAAACTTACTATAATGCCCAACATGCAGGCGGCAAAATAAAACTGTTGAATTCCGTCATACACGTGTCAGCCAATAAGAAAGTGTTTTCAATATTTACGGTGGCGTTCGAAACTACGGAATTTTCAAAGCTCAACAACTTTGAAATTAAAATACGCAAGGAATTATTACTGTGTGTAGTTGCATTTGGTGCGAAATATTTCAGAAGAATCATGTAAATATGAAAGGGCGGGTAAACGGGAGATCCCTGAAAAAATGAAAAACAGGAATTTAACTCGTGAACAGCTTTTCTGTCAAAAAAAACTAGTAAAACTTCCAGTATCAATTAGTGCTTGAGCTTTGTATCCAAACAATCCGGTAAATCCGCAGTAAATTTTGTCACATGAGCAGAATTGAGGAACTTGGCAATATTAAACTTCTGCTTACATACGGATACCTTTCAATTATGACCTCTTTACCATAACTTCTACAAATCGCTTCTCTAGCTGGACATTTATCTCTAGCATGTTTCTGTAAACTGCAAAAACAACATTTTAGAAAGCAGCAACTATTTTTGTTTCCGAGGAGCAAACAGATTCTGTGTCTTCTGATAATTTCTAAACATTCATGATCCTACTGGACACTACATTTACGTTCGATTCTGAAGTATATAGTAGAGACTGCCGAGAAGCTAGTTCTAAAAACCTGCTTGAGTAACAGTTTCCTACAAAGTTAAAGTCAGATTTTTCTAAAAGTCTGTCTAATATGGGATGACTGTACATCTATGAAAGCATCTCTAATATGTTCATCTCTACTGTCTGAGAGACCTACAAAATAATCTATGGATTCACTAGCAGCTTGACGATGAGTTTATGACATGCGAATGTCTCATTCACTAGTTTCACAAAAATACTATTTTTAAAACATCTGTAGCATCACTTAAGTCCAGCATTAAATGACAAACTCATATACTTCGAAAGAAATAAAATTAATCAATACTTAAAGCCTGTTCACTTCATTAACTTTGGCAACTGAAATATAATTCTCAAATGTCTTATACCAATGCATCCACTTTTTAGCAACTCCATCTCCGTCTGGACACTGGGAAAATCTTTCTGGATGCAGAACACGTTTCATTGAAGTTAATTTTAATGTGTAATAAATTGTAATGAATGAGAAACGTGACCTATAATAAGGCTTTATTACACATTAAAGAATTCTCAACATCATAAGAAAGAGACTGTTTAAACATCCATACCACATTCAAAGCATAGAGGTACAAAAAATATTACACACTATGATAACCCCTTCAGTCTTTAGTTTTTTTACAATGCAAGCAAAAGGTTTCTAATAAAATTAAACAATATGGTTACAGACAATACATAACACAATCATCTCAAATAAAATTTTTTATTACATTTTTTATGATTTTTTAAATTTATTTACAGCGCCAAGATATCTAGGGCAAATGTGTGAAGAGGTTAAAAATTCAAATTTTTGTGCGCTGACTAAATGATAGTTGAGCAAAAAGGTGAACATCGAAAGGTGAACAAAAAGGTGTACACCACCTTGCACACAAGCCCCATGAATATATTAATGTGCCTCTTTGCCAAAAATTCAGAAACACTAGGGCTGTTTTTTGAAGCTGTGACTATACAAAGCTTCAGTTTGTTTTTTACTCGCAAATTAAGAATATCAGGATTAATTACAGTGCAGCAGGTAACATTTGAACCTTACACATTATCGCTGTACGCACATTGGCCTTCCCCTTTCCTCCTCCTCCCTTCACAACGTACCAGGTGGGATATCGAACACGCCGTACTGACCACCTCCTGAGACATAAGTGTCTCGAAGTGTAATATCTAGGAAATATTATTGGCGCCATTTCATAACAGTACATTAGTTCAGAAAAACAGCTTGGTTCGCTATCCCAATCCCACCTGATGGCATTAATAGTAACACTGTTAGTAAAGACAAATTTTACAGCTGGAAAATGAAATAAATCTGATTTTTTCAGAGTTTATAGGGAAACTGCTCTTTTGCCACGCTCCTCCCTGCTGCACCCCAGGCTAACAATCACGCCACTTGTATTCAATAACTGGCCAGCTTCTATGTAAAAACATCCAAAACCAAAGTGCTATGTTAAAATTACCCCTTCTGTAGAGGTTGAAAAAAAAGTTTAGAATGATGGATTCCTTCATAAAAACTTTGGCTTTTTTCGATTTGGCAGACTAAGTACCCTTACCAGGTGGATCTTTCTCCTTGACTGACAACTCATGTACAATGGAGAAATTGCCTACTTTTTAAATTCCATTTTTCTTTAAAATTTCTGACAAAATTAGTGCACTTTCCTTCTCACTGCACCTGTACAATGGAGAAAATACCTATTTTTTAATTCTTTTATTAAAAAGTATGTTTAATTTAATGAATAACAGTACCACACTTTCATTAATTGCATCCGTATAGCTCGAGAAAATCACAAATTCTACCGTCCTACATACTTTGGGTTAGTGTGTAGAATATACATAACATTAGTCAAGTTCTGTGTACCAGATATTAAATGATGAATTGGTTTACTGATTATTTTATTTATGAAAACTAGTAAGAGAAGAAATCTGGAATATACTGACATAATGAGACCAGAAAATGAAGCTATCAACACATCCAAATTAACCTAAAAAAATATCTTTGGCACATAAATAAAAACAAAATGTTTGCAAATATGTTAGTTAAGTGAGCATTAAGAATGCTTTTAAAAGAAATAGAACTGGCGTCACCAATATACTACACAACTAGTACAAAAAATTAGTTACATTGCTCTGGCTAAGTAACTCAGCAATAATCGGTAGGACTTAAAAATCTTTCTCCCAGGACTACTGAAATTAGATTCCGAAACTACAGAATAAATATACGTCAGAAACAATAGCCTATTCCATTGCAAAATTACAAATTCTAATGTCCAAAAATATTAATCAAGATACATTATGTTCATGCAAGATCTATTAACACAGATGGATTAAGTTTCTGGCTGCTAAAGTCATTATTTCTGTTACTCACGACCTTTTATTAACAGAAGGCATCCCTTGGTGGCACCTACGCTATCTTGACCACAAAAATTAATTAAAATATTGAAGCCACAAGGTCTCTTCTTTAATACCCTGGCTTCCCTGATTTACTACTGGACTGGGCATTTTCAAAACTATTCAAAATAGTTAGAATTGAGTCTGCTTTATCCCGATTAGCCGATGAGAGGAATTATTAACGCCATTCTGTGTCAATGTCCCAGCCAAAGATAAAAGCCCTAATCTCCACCCATGCACTCGCGATTATTGCCGCATTCAAAGCATCGCGCGAGAGCCGATAAAGCTATTTGGGTTGGAGATTATCTGCGATAACGGTAACAAAAAAAAAATCACCCAAACTCGCGGTAACAAACTAAACTCACTCAAAACTAAACACAAAAATTGAAGACAATTAATTACAAAAGTCTAAAAAAATAAATAAATAAATGAAATGTGCTGTCTTCAATCCTAACAACTTGGTGCCAAGTGCCAGTCAAATATTCTTTATTAATTTAAAATTCAGCAATCATGTATGCATGAGCAACAAGCAAGTTTCCCAAGTTACCTTTTAAGTAACCGAAACCATTAAATTTAAACAGTTTTTTTAAATTGGTGAAAAACTCAAAACTTATAATGCATGGCGAGTGGCGGCAAATGAAAACAACTGTCCAATTTCGTGATCTGTGTGTTAGATTTTTAAAGCAGAAAAACTTGAAAATTAAAATGTGCACAAAATTATTACTTTACATGGTTGCATTTGGTGCATAAATAAATCTGAAGAATCATGTAAATATTAAATAGTTTTTCTAGGTACTAATCCCCATTGTCTTATTACTTCTTTGCATTCTAATTTTTTGCCAGTAGGTCAGAGCCGAGCCAACAAGGGGGCGGGTGTAGAATTACGTAATCATGCTCCCCTCCCCCTTCTTTACCCGCACACATTTTACATTTCAGAATGATAATGGTAGGCTATATTTTCACAAGACAAAATTAAAACAATCACATCCATAGTGTTAAAAAACATTGCAATGCTAAAGAGAAGGTTTCTTATAGCAATTTTCCCACCACCCTCATTGAAAAGAAATGTTGGCATGCCCCTGTCAAAGATATTGAAAAATTCAAACCCCTTTGGGTTTCTCCCCTTTCATCAGTCAAAATACTTTTTAAGGTTTATTCAGACACATCCACCATTGCAGCACAGGTCACTTCCGAAACATTGTATTTACAAACCATGCATCAACAATTTTTCTTAAGATGTGTCGCGATGTGAATGATTTCATGCGCCTTTTCCCAGTTGTACCGTGTAACTCAGGTCTTGACTATACGCACTGGAGCAACACCCACACAAGCATGTCACGCTGTAACTGATTCTCTCCACTTGCAACGCCAGCCATGTGACAATAGTGTGCACATGTCTGCACCAGTTCCTGAGTATCTTAGGATTATAACATACCGGTAGATAAAATTGCCAAATAAAAATAAATGACTTATACAAGTATATGAATGAAAATTAGAACTGCCCCTATGATTCTAGCTAGAACGCAAGACCTTGTATACATGTCTGCCAGTCACAAAGTGCAAGTGCCTTGACCAAGAAACTATACACCTTCTTGTTTGAAACACAACCGCATGTACTAGGCATTAGGCTGGGAAGTAAAACATGAACTAGTATAAACCGATGCAAACTTCTAGCCCAAGCTCTAGTTATTCATTACATAATATTGAAAATATATTAGCAAGACAGTGATTGAGAATGCAGGAAACTCTATTTTAAATAATACTGTGCAAATTAAAGACAGGCTATTTAATATGTGTGAAGTGTTAATTAATAATAGCATTCCATTGTATTTACTCCGAGACGGAGCCCACATCTCAATTCGGCTGGACATAGTGTGTTATCAGTCTATTGAGACATTTTGCTTTGGTCAAGTGGCAGCTCTGACCCGCTAGTTGGCATGTTGGCCACAAGGGCGTCTTGCACTGTGATCGGGTGTAGTGTGCCGCGCCAATCGTCTGCTGCTTGAATTGGACGGCACGAATACTTTGCCAGAGTTTGACATGGGGCAGTCTGCTGCTAGTTACCAGAGTCTACGAGCATGATCTGTTGGTGTACCATCAGCTGAGGAGAGTGATAATGGAAGCTTCATGTCATGTGGTGACGCTAGTGAATGGCTGGGCCCTTATATTGTGTGAGCTACTATGGAGACTAGGAATTACCTAAGAAATTTGAGTACCGTCGAGGATTGTACGCAGATTTATTAATACCCTTGTGTGTACCTTTCCAAGGAGAGAAAAGAACAAGCCCCGTTTGGACGCTGCTCCAGGAGCCTCTTAATGCCGGAATAGGTATTGCGTCATCGGAGGTAGCGTGATCTATACTGCAGACAGGTACGAGACTACAGCAACATGTTGTACTGGTGTTTTAGTACAGCGTCCAGAATTCTGGTGTTAAAAACCCATGTGAATCTTTTAGAAGAGACTGAGGTATTGTCACTGTATGGGACTCTGATTGTGTGAGTGTGCCTAAGGCCTTTTGAACTGTTCGGGCTATTTGAACGGCCAGCTCGTTGTGTCGAACTTCGTCGGGTCTACTCGGCAATCTTCGGCTCCCTCCCTTCTTCCCTCCCTCTCAGCCAAGGCCGGCCGCCCTGCTCTCTAGCATCGTCAGTCTAATACCAGCCGCCTTGCCGCCTGCCTCGCTAGTTATCAACCATCGGGGCCCCGTCTGCTATCATGCGTTTGCTGTAAGTTTAAGTTCGTAGTTTGGTTTTCTTTTGGAGTCGTTTTTATTTTGGGTGCTTCGGCCCCTGCCCTGTAAATCGCGTGGTCACTCCTCGTTTTCCTTTCGCTTTTAGCAGACAGGTTAATTTGATTTTGAAGGGTAACTGTAATGGCCCTATTTTATTGAGTGTTCGTGTTTTGTATTTGCCCCTGCATAATGGCGATTGCTGCCCTTCAGGCAATTCATTTGCATTTGAAAGTACATGTTTTCTGCTGGATTTGGATTGTGTAATACTACAAATTATAATTAAAGCATTTGTGGTCTGTTTACCTGCTTTCTCTTACTTTGAGTGTTACAGCTTAGGGGTTAAACTCATGTGTTAAGAATGCAGGTTACAGCACAGTGTTTTCTGTGTGTGCGAACAAGACGTAAGTGACAACATACATTTATAGTACAGTAGTAGGCAGGATTAGAAACTGTCAGTGGTAGCAGGTTTCAAAGGTGTAATGTATACTGAGAATATTGTATGTAGGATGTGCAACTATATTAAGTAATTTGTACACAATTGTGTGAATTAATTATGGTAGCACGCTTCCATGGGAATACACATTGTAAGGCTGGAATGTTCTGTGTACTACCCACTCTAGTTAACGAGGGTGGGTTGAGTGCCGCCCCCATTACAACTCTTAACATTTTGTTTTTTATGTTAACGATGTAAATTTCGGACTAGGAGTGAATAAAACTATGTGCAACGTCCAATATTGGAATAGAATGGATTATGATGCTGTAAGGTAAGTTGATAAGGTCACATTAATTGCTGTGCTGCTTTTCTTTAATACTGGTAAGTTAGCAGATTTTGTGGATCACCAAGTCATTAAAATAACATTCACAATTTCTTGCAGATTGAAACAAAGGCACTCTGTTTAACTGTATAATACTTTTACAGTTAACAGATACACTGAATAAATTTTTTAATAATCTGTTAGCATTGTCTAGTGAAATAAATCTAAATTGATTAAAATTACAGTACGATAGAACTGTTATCGCAGTACCTATGAAAAGAACAGATGGTTTTAATCTTAAAATTTGATACCAGTATATTGGTACTAAACAGTAAATTAAACCCATCCATTGTTTTCGACTTTCAGATACCAAAAATTGTTAAATAAAGTAACAGAGTTTACAGGAGAAATACATTTCAAGTGTACTAATTAAAACTGGCAATGTAAAATAAAAAATATCAGACGGGATTTATATTGCTAATCGATACCACTCTTTGATATTAAATTGCAAATAAAAATTTCTTACACTGGCTTTTAATTTGTGATACCACATTGAAATATGACTTTTATTCTAACTGTCCTTGTCTGAAAACCCTGACATTCGCACGGATTTTATGTTAGTGTCTTTACGGAATATTGAGGGGATGTGACGAAATGTGTATAGTCAATGTCATTACAGTCATCTTAATTTCTTTGTTCAGATTGGAAGCACAGGAAGGTAAAAAAAATTCCAAACTGTTTATTTTTTAAACCAACCTAACTCATCTTTCACAGGCTAAAGGAGCTTATGAAAACTACTTTTGATCTATTCAATAGCATAGATATTACTCTAAAACCAGTCACGAACATCATGTGATCAAGATGATCTATCAGCCCTCCAGATGTCTAAATATCAACTTGATCTCGTTGCTGAATCTACTCAGGTCTACCCTGCTCTGGAGCAAAGGTAGATAGCCACAAGCAGACGATTAACAGGAAAGTGCGCGTAAAATGTCAACAAACACAGGCTCCCATATGCGCACATAAATGAAACTACATGTGCTGTAAGGTGTTTTGAATGCATTTTCACGAAAAATACGATGTAGGACTGTCATATTTTTGCTGGACGAGAAGTCTGGAGTAGTTTATCAAGCAAAAATGTCCGCAGAAAATGTAATTCAACCATGGAATAAATTATATTATTAAGTTATTAGATCTTCCAAAAAGTAATTTTTTAACAATTTAAATTTAGTTGTATATAGAACACACTCAATTAATGCAAAAATCAGTGTTACTCGTGAGAACTGTTTTCACTTTGCAATATATTGCTATGTAAATTTTTAGAGCATTACTCTAGCAATTTTGTACAGGATATATTACTATTAAGCAATTGTAAAGCTATAAGTGAACATTGTACCATTACAAAAGCATTGTACCATTACAAAAGGATACTCTGCACCATTTCAACCTCACCTATTAAGACATGTCTACCAGATTGGCGACAAATTACCGCTTCTGCAGAACTTGCCATATTTTTTTTAAGGCCGCCAAGATACTACTCTCCCGATTTATGACAGCTCGTTAAACATCCAATGACTGAGTAGATCCAGTCACGTGACCAATACTACCGAGTAGGATCATACCTACCGCGCTTTCCTAAGCGCAAGTGATTCTATACTCTATCCATTCCAAGAACGCAGCTTCTGTCACTCTGCCTGTTCACGCGCTTGAACGGCATTGGCTGTGCAACAAACCGTCGCACCACCTCTGTGTGTTTCGCGAGCTGTAGACACGCGACAAGTGGAGAAACAGAATCACGCCTCCCTGTGGAGAAAATAGAATCACGACGGACGCTGGCGTCGTTGCGTAAGTCGTAGTTAATCCATTCCATGCACATATAGTATTTCATGCGCACAGAGTGATATTATATTACAGAGAATTAAAAAACGCAACTGAATGATTGTATCACCTATCATGAACAAAAACACAACAATTTAGCGTAGGACCTATTTCCTGCCACGAGTGTTAACTAACCAGCCAACCAATGATCAATAGCTCACCTGTGACAGTGTTTATACAGTATCTGCTGCAATCTTGGACTGGACACAGTATAACTAATGGTTATATTACTTTAAATACTTTGTTTAGCCTACATCAATAGTATCGAGGATTAAATAAACCCATTCTATGCTTAGGTCCTTAGGTCGGTGAGGATGTGAAATATACTCTTGGGAGGAATTGACGATGGTGATGGTGGGTTGAAATGTATAGGAGAAGTTTGGTACGAGAATACAGCAGAAGTTATAATTTGCCACTGGAGAACCAAATAATTGGGTGAAATAAAAATAATCATAACTGTCCACTGAACGAAATCAAAATAGATTCTTTTTATTTAAGTCAAAGAGTTGAAATTTGATAATAAATTAAAGTAATGTGAAATTTAGAAATAATAATCTCATTTGCGATAGGACAACCTCACAGCAGAAAGCTATAGGCTAATCTCTTCCTCAATCGCCTACCAAACCTGTCCTAAACTTTCCAACCCCTCTCTCCAATACCAACTCCTCCGAAAGTAAATTCCATTCATTCATCCTAAGCATAGGCTACTACCCCACTCTGCTCCTCGTCACCTGGATATTCTGTTATTTCCTCTTCCCTGTGCACTGCCAAAGTAAATAAGTGGTCTAACTTACCCCTAGCCTCCCTCTCCATCTTTTACATCCTGACCGGCTTTTCTACTCTTCTCCTTTCCTTCTACATCACAAATGGCTGAAACTTCCCTTCATTCTCACCAACCTGCCCTTACCTTCTCCGTTTCATCTTCACCAACTTCGCTGCCCACACCCCCAATTCCATGTACGGATCCCAGACTACTGCTGCATTATCGAACATTGGTCATCGTTGTAAAATATTACTTTTCCTTCACTGCCCTACTAACTCCAATACCCTTCCCAGCATTCCTAGAGCCCTTACTCCCTTTATACACAACTCTTTCCACCTTCTCAACCTTAAAATGACCCCCTGTTTTAAACAATTTCCTGAGGATTTGTTTTTCCTTACAACAGTAATGCAATAGGCTATAATAGTGTATTCCAATGGACTACACTGAGTGCGCACCGTAAACTTAAAAAGTGCGGCTGTCACGTGATTGCAGCAAAATTTGTATTGTTTATGCCCTAATAACTGGAACACACCACACTTTCAGTGCAAAACATTTGTCACAACCAACTATTTCCAACATAAAATGTTTCATACGCAGACATTAAAAAGTTGAAATGCAGGTCCGCGTCATTTGCAAAGTTATTCTTTCACTAGTTTCTTTTTTTTTTTTGCCAAGAACTAAAAGTAATTAAGTACTCACAAACCACTCGTTACTAACCTTATGGTCAATATAATAACAAACATTAGGCTATTATTAAGATGACAACTGCATTTTCGCTACTTATTGATCGTATTACATTATTAAAATGCAGGAGTGTCAGTTGATTGCAGAAATATCACCATAATAATGATTTACATATTGTTTACACGTAACAGGCCGTAGCCATACTTGCACTCTGACAACCGCACTGTCTCTAGAGCCAGTGCAATAAAATTAGCCCGTGGTGCGCACCCGGCAAGTGCAAGACACCATTGGAACATAAAAAAAGATTGCACTCGGCTAGTGCAGTCTGGAACAAGCGACACTAGCACAGAGCATGCCGAGTTCAGTTGAGTGCAGTCATTGGAATATGCTATATGTCCATTCTGCAATGCAATTAAAATTTACAATAGTTCGCTGCAGATATGCAAAATAGTAAACAAACACCGAACTTTACCCAATATCATTTCACATTTTGTCACAGTTTTCTCTGCAGTGTTTAAATAATAAAAAAAATCTCTTTTCAGTTTAACACAGCATCTTTAGCCAGCACCCAGAGACTACAGATATGCGCAATTGTCAGGTTACTGTGGCAATTGTCGAGATACTGCTGCAATTGTCTGGATATTGGGACATGCAAGAAATATTGTCGTGGTGTATCACGCTGTGACGTGTTTGAGTTGTCCTGTTACTGTCTAGTAGTTGTGATAGCCCAAAAATGTTTAAGTTTACAAAACTTTTTCACTACAAAACATAGCCTACAGATTCCACTTAGAGCTGAGAAAACTTACATACCTTCTGTTGAGTGTCTGCCTGGTCAGAGGATGGTTCCGTTGCCATTGCCGTTGAGTCATTTCCAATTTCTCCGTCCGGAGGGCGTCCACCCGAGGCGCCTGATTGTTGGAAATCTACTGACATTTTCACTTCCAGCATTTCTGGCGAACTCTGGGCGACAACCGGATCTGGTACTTGGGCCGGTCGCGCAGAGTTGTCCACTTCTCCATTTCCCGTCGAAGTTTTCTGAGCTGCTGCACCATCCGCTGGTGTCGTTGCAGCCTGGGCCCCGGCAGCTCCCCCGCTGCTGCCAGACAGCTTACGGGGTCGACCTCGCTTTCTTTTCGGTGCAGTCAAGGCAGAGCCAAGGAGTGGAGTCGCAGAAGGCATGGACAGGTTACGCCTTTGAGAAGGGATGGGGTGAATGCGGTGGAGGTGAGGTGGGGGTGGGGGGGTGTGCGTGGTCACGACAGGCGGAGGTACCGAGGACAGGAGAGAGGAGGTTATCGAGGGAAGATCATACTTCTCTTCGTTCACCTCCGTCAGTCCTTTTATCCTCAATGACTCCGCCACCTTTAAAAATGCTGTCAGTCGCTCCTGATCCACGCTCACCTCCCCTCGGTACATGAAGTCGAGGAGGCTCTTCATGTCACAGTAGGGGACATCTTTCAGGATGACTATCGGATGCTTGTCTGGGTGGCCCACGAACAGGGCCTGGAAATATGGGCTGCACGCCGACAGCACCATCTTGTGGGCCTTGAGGAGTCTGCCCTCCACGGCGAGGGTGACATCCACGAAGGACTCATCGTGTAGCAACTGGTCAAAAACTGTTAAAAGATTGGACTGGTGGTTGTTCCACCGCAGGCAAAATCTCTGCGATGAAAGCGCCGACGTCATCATCAACGTCGAAAACGTTTAGCAGTAATTCCAATCATCATCTGATTCCCTGTACAAAAATCGGACAAAATATTTCACTACGTATTATAATTATATGCAACGTGAGCACTACAGTGGTACAGAAAAAAAAACACTGCCAGAATCTCACAGGTGGCACCACGCATCATGCCACGATGCATCGCGTATCACCTGCTAACACTTCAGACTGAATAACAACAAAATTAACCCCGCCAAATATTTCAAACATAACATCATAATAACTCTCTACTCACGTATTCCACATCCAGCCCAGCCCTTCCGCCATGTTACTCTTTATCACACGCTATACCCCACCACTCCCCTTCTACAGAGAAACCTTTTACGCAACCCTTTTTCTCCCTGGCCTAGATGATTTTCCACTTCGAATAAAATCGATCGTTTCCATTCTAAAAATAATTCTAGCACTTCTGCAGCAAAATAATTACATTCTACATATTTATTTCTCTTCCTAGCACTTTTCTGCATCCCTGTTACAACATATTATCGAATAATATTGATTTTCTATCGGGGTAAAGTGATGTCGACGACCCTACTGCGTATTTTCAATCCAACTTATCCAATATTTAATCAATACTTAGCTATCAAGACTCCACATCAATCATTTAACCAAACATTTTACACAAAATATTATTTTTAATTGTTTTATAAATACCTGTGCATTTTAGCACCCCTTGTGTTGACGAGGGTAAAAATCCTTGCGAGGATCGAAAAACTTCACGCTGCTTCAAGACGCCATGTCAGCAAGTAGCCACCAGTTGTATCTAAAACCCGGAGCGCTCCTATCGCAGTAGCGGAAACGGAAAATGGTACGTGTTCAGAGAATTTTCCGTTTCGTCACAGTAGAAGACAGCCTCCGAGCGAGCACTTTTCAAAATAACGAAAGTTTTGACAATCTTTAACAATTTTTCAAATAACCTTATTTTCGTTTTTAGTTCATATTTAGACAGTTAATGTGACTAACCATTTAGAAGAATACTTTTTTTGTGTCACTTCAAGAGCACAGCACAAACTTAACAGAACAAACACTCTTAAAATTAACAAAATCAAGAATAATAAAAACCGCGCTAGAGGAAGTCGGCATTAAATAAAATATTTACGGTGTTGCTAAAACTGAAAACTTACAAAACACTTGTTAGAATGAAAAAATTACGTATACAGAAGTGGGCGCGAGGGATGCGACCTCGTGGTGAACGAAGGAGAAAATAACGTAACGTCGTTCCACGGCCTTGAGGCTTAAAATGGGGCGGGGGCTGGGCTTAGAGAGGGGGCGAGAGCTTCCACGTGTACAAGTCTGGCTAGGGCAGCTCCCAGCTAGCGTGGGGTGCTTGACCCCTAACTACTCTCTCACAGACACCGCCGGCAACACCACATACGTGCGTGTATGTGTGTGAGTGGAAACCATGTAGTGCTGCGAGCGAAAGGGGTTAGACGTCAACCCCGCAGCGCTCCGGCCGTAAACCCCAGGCAACTCCCAACTTGAGACCACCTTCTAACATTACAACATGTTTGCCTCCGCTCCCTGTTACTCGAGGAGATAAACCAAGCAAATCAAAATGATAACGCCAACTGCGGAGATAACTTCCCCGAGCTGGAACGTTCCCTTGCTTTTAGTGCAAATATAGTTAGTACCTATACAGAATAAAAGTAATCCTTATTTTACATGCCTGTGAAATATTCACTGAAACGCTACTTAATTTTTACTATTTATAATGTTCTGAAAAGGGTGTGGTTTTTTTTTTTATTTAGTTTTTTTGCTAGAGAAAATTAAATTTTATAATTTCGATGTAAATATTGTGAAATCATAACCATCTTTTTGGACTATAATTTTTTTATTATCATTTTTAGTGTGATGGATGATTCAAACCTTTTCACTTGTCTTTGGTAAATTGCTATACTTATTTTTTTTTTCTTTTGTGAGGGTAGTGTAACAAAAGGGAAACTTGAATCTGCCAATACAAATGTGTCAGAACGCACTTATAAGCACTGCTGATTACTTGCCTGGGTTTCCGGATCATCTAAATATGCTAGTAAATAATAGGTACTATTTAGCTCGAATATTCATGAACACAAAAAATTTTGCTGTTAGATCTGTTCGTCTGTGGAGCAAACTTCCAATAAATATTTTTAAAAAATGGCATATCACTTTCTAATTTTGAAAAAAAAAAAAAAAAAACTTTTGTTGAAATTTACGTAAACTGATACTGAAGTCTATAACTAATTATTTTCCGCACTTGAATTATTTGAGTGTGTGTTGGTGTGTGAAAAATTACTATATTAATGAATCATTTTATATGTATCTTCTTATTTCACTATCCCTTTTGGTTTATTTATTAATTGTTCTCTCTTTTTTTAGTTTTTATTTAATGTAGGTTCAAGTATTCGTATTTCTAAAAATGAAAAAGTTCCAAGTAATGTGGTTTATTTTATTAATGTGTTTTAGTGATAGGCTTCATGAGCCGTTGGCTAATTGCTGGAAGCAGTAGATTTTTATACTGCAGGTCTACTAGCAGTGCGCCCGCGGCTTTGCTCGCCCGTGTTTTACCAATGCAGATAATTGTTGTTCTATTTGAAAAACCTCTTTGTACGCCAGATTGGTTATAGTTCAGTCATCAAGTGTTAGAATGACCAAGCTGCAAATTGAGCTAATTCTGCAGCAGGATAAGTATAGCTATAGCTGTCCACGTGACTAACAACGATCCTCCTGAGCTTTATTTATAGTGACAAAAATGTTGACGTTGTGTGGTGACTACAGACTCTTAAATGTAAGAGGGTAATCGAATGAAATACGTAGTTTAGGTAGTATGAAGACTGATTTCCCTCGAGCACAACCATTGGTGATGGTGTCCTGAATAACATACTTATTTTTCAAAACTGTTACTAGGCGTTAAGTGCCATTAGACAGTTTTGGCGGGATAATGTTTCGGAGAAATAATAAACGTATTTTGTTGTCCCAACTTTGAGGTTAGTAAGATGGCATATGAGGACTGACGCTGTCGAGGAACTTAAGTGGATACTGGACTGCATAATCCATTTTTACCACTTTTGAACTGCTAAGTCCAAATTGCGCTTATTTCAATTGCTTTGCAGTCTTTTTTGTCAGACTTGCACATTTGCACAGCCTTCAACAGAATTAGTGTCAAGAATCTCCGGAACAATAGACCTGAGCTATAAACAGCTACGCCACATAATGTGGAAATTATTCATAAAAACTAATTTAACGAATAAAATTATAATTTCCTAGGCTTATGGAGGCTGTACAACAACCCGTCTCGATAGAACTGTAGAGCGAAACTCCTGTACAATTTATTTCTCGCTGGTTGTACTTGCGTTTCGGATCGTCTGCCTTGAAAGTTTACAAAGTTTTTTCTTAATAATTAAGTTATCTTATAAAATAAAAAACTTGCGTAGCTTGTTTTAAAGAACTTACGTAAGCATCATTCTGACGCGAACAACACCTCAATATCTCTATTCATTAAAAAACACGTATCCCTCCCTGTACAGTACTGAGAGTTCGAATTTTGAAAAATCTTAAAATGTTTTTGCAGCCGTTTGACTAGTCATTATCCTGAAGCAAAAATAAACTGAATAGCTGAAGGGGTTCGATATATATCGAGAATTTATTTAAAACACTTTCCAGGTCTTTTTACCTCCTAAGAGACTGAATTTCGAAAAACCCTTTAATCACATTTTAGACTACTTTACTGGTGTCTCTTGGACGTAAAAACACGACAATAGCCCACTGGGTTCAACATATATAGATGATTAACTGAAAACACATGCAATCACTTTCCGTAGGTGGAGAATTTCGAATATTCGTAAAATTTCGAGGTATTTGAGCAAGCATGAATCTTAAACAAAAATCACGTCGATATGTAAAAGATCAGTGGGGTCGATATATATATATATATATATATATATATATATATATATATATATATATATATATATATATATACAGAGAGAGAGATTGTGAATCGAAAACACATTTTACCCTTTTCTACTTCTTTGGGGCCGCATTCGGAAAATATATTTAAACGATATTTTGAATATTTACATAAACATCAATCTAAAGCAAACAGCACGTCGATGTCTCGATTGGTTTGATAGAAATGGAGGAATAAAATCGAAAACACATTTAACGTATTTTCGCCTCCTAAATTATAAAATTTCGGAACGTTTTGGAGTCATGTCTTAGTCATTTGTATACATAATCAACTGAAGTAAAAATTACGACGATAGCCAGTTGTGTTCCAGCTATACAGACGATTCATGAAAAACATATTTCCCTCCTTTTTACTGCTTGGGGGTTGAATTTTAAAGAAATTCCTTTAACTACTATTTGGGTATTTATGTAAACAACATTTTGAAGTAAAAACCAACTCTTTATCCCGAAGGATACGTTAGATATTGATAGTTAATCGGAAACACACTTAAGGCCTTTTCACCCCCTCAAATGTTGAATTTCGAAGAATTCTGAACTTGGTTAGTATGCATTTTTATGTGTGTCCCAGTGAAGTAAAAACCTCGGCGATAAGCCGTCGGGTTCGAGTTCTATCCCAGAACCCAGAACCCCCCCCCCCTTCCGCACCAAAGCCGGCCGCTCAACCAACTGAGCCACGGGGGGTCGGCTCCACTAGGCCGCCGCGACTTCCTTGTTCGGCGTTGACATTATTGTTCGTCGTGTCGTCTTTTCAGTTGCTATACGTACACATCTGCAGTTCTGCTTCGTGGTCAGCGATTGGATATTTTAACTCTCTCAAGCCTTGGGATTCTACCAGCAGATCACGTGTATAAGAAATGTTATTGTAATTGGCTCAGTCAAATGAGACATGGCTCTTAACATAGACACGCTGCCAATAACCATGAAGCAGAATGGCAGATGTGCACGTAAGTCACTCAAACAAAGTGGGGCAAAATTCTTTTCGCGAAAAACAGGGGTCCCAATTCATGGTTATTGGCAGCGTGTCTTTGTCAGACACGTTTCTCATTTGACTGCACCAATAAGAATAAGATTATTGTGACTCCGTACGTGCCAAGGCTAGTGAAAGTACAATCTTCCAATCACAGACGATGTGGCAGAGCAGCAGATGTGCACAAAACTCATTGAAATCAAATGTTGCAAAATCTTTTCGCCATAAAATCGTGGCTGTACCAATCCGTTGTTCGAATAAACATGGCTGCAACAGTGAGGTTTTCGTGACACCACACTGCCATCCAACTCTATTTGAAGCAATTTAATGGTGACATTTAGCTATGTGACAGAGGCATAATGCCAGTTCTTGTTCGTCCACCACATGTCACATCGCCTCTTAAGTGCAACGTGTGAGGCCAGTCTTCTACGTGCTGTATCTTGCATGCTGCGAGTTGCTGTATGGCTAGGGACAGGAATTTTTGGTGAAAAAATTTTTGCCTCACTTTGTTTTAGTATCTTACGTGCACACTTGCAGCTCAACTTCATGGCTATTGACAGAGTGGATTTGTGCAGAGTTGTAATTCATTTGACTGTGCCAATCAGTAAACGGATAACTGCGTCACATCACGTCTGTGATTTGCGTGTTTAACCTCAAGACGCTGGGTGTTACGGCATCCAATCACTGACCACAAATCAGAGATGCAGGTGCGCACGTAAGGCACTGAAACAAAGTGCTGCAAAAATATTTTCGCGAAATTTCCTATCTCTATATATGGGTAACGTCAACTGCATTACGTTTTCTCATTTGACTGAGCTGATCAGAATAATGCTAGTCCGGTACTGAACGTCGCCTGTTATTTGAGTACAGGCGCCTCAGTTAAAATAATCTAACCGCAGACACTGATTGAAGATACGGTGTTTTCAATTGCAAATTTGCTCGAGAAAAGAGAACAAATGTGACCATGTCATGGATTATTTGCACGAAAAATAGGTGACACTTGATAGATAACTTAACAAGGCATATTTAAACAACGTCCCACAAAATCTAATCACTTGATACAGCACAGATTTAATTAAATAAATTGCAGTCTTACATTATGGTCGTTTTACTAATACTGCATAAGGAAATAAATATGTAAGGACAGGACAATTTGGTTAGTTCAGTGACCTGTATGTCATAATCAACTATCCTGTACATACCCAAGCCCCGACTATTAGTTCATTATTAGTAGGGCCACGATTTTGTCGCGAAAGGATTTTTGCCCTACTTTGTGTCAGTTCTGTTTCAAGGATATTGGCAGCGTGTCTTTGTTTAGACACGTTTCTCATTTTACTGCACCAATCAGAATGAGATTATTGTGAGTCTGTACGTCTATAATTTGCCAAGGCAAGTGAGAGTAAAATCATCCAACCACAGACGATGTAGCAGAGCTGCAGATGTGCACATGACGCATCGAAACCAAATGTTGCAAAAATCTTTTCGCCATATAATCGCGGCTCTAATTATTAGTGTCCGGTAGTTTTGGCGAAAAGATTTTTGCAGCACTTTTTTTCAGTGCTTTACGTGCGCACCTGCATCTCTGCTTTGTAGTCAGTGATTGGACGCCGTAAGGGCGCGGTCTACCGCAATTTTTATCACCATTTTTTTTTTTTTTTTTTAATTTTTTATTTTTTAACTGAAATTTTTTTTCTTATTTTAGAAACAAAATGTGACTAAATTTGGTTCTTATTAAATTTTTTTATCTCTCATAGTTTTCGCGTAATGGCTTGTTAAATTCATATTTTGCAAGTTTCCGTTTTAAGGACTACACTAAAACCAACTGATATACCAAACTCAAAAAAATCACAGTGGATAAAGACATTGCAGGCTACAATGTCATGCTCATAAAAATTAAGAATATAATTTATTTGTACTAAAAAAATGCTGAAACTAAAAATCAAAATTTTAAAAATTCAATTTTTTTTAAACAAATAATTTTTATTCTTTATTTTTATGAGCATGACATTGTAGCCTGCAATGTCTTTATTCACTGTGATTTTTTTGAGTTTGGTATATCAGTTGGTTTTAGTGTAGTCCTTAAAACGGAAACATGCAAAATATGACTTTAAGAGTGTTTACGTGGCAAAAATTCATTATTTTATATTTGCTTTTATATACGTTACTTGTGACTATATTTTACACTTGTAGAAATATTTTAAATCTTATAGTTTTCCCACCGCGGCATGTCATGGTCAGAATTTGCAAGTCACAGGAACATAGGTTTAACACAAACCAAGTTACTTACTCAAATGAAATAATTTACACTGAAATTAGATAATATGGGCTATATGCTAAAAGATTTAAAAACACACAATGTAATTCCTTTGTACTTTTTAAAAAAAATCCGAAAATGACGAAAATTTACCTCATTTTTGGACATTTTTAAAAAAGACTTAATGACTTTGTTGTGTGTTTTTTAATTTTTTTAGCATAGTTCCCATAATATCAATTTTCAGTGTAAATTATTTCATTTGAGTAAGTAACTTGGTTTTTATTAAACCTATGTTCCTATAACTTGCAAATACTGACTTTGGCATACCACTGTGGGAAAACTATGAGAGCTAAAAAATCTTTACAAGCGTAAAATATGGTCACAAGTAACATCTATAAAACTAACACTACGTCAAGCAAATATAAAATTACGAATTTTTGCCACTTGAACATCGTTAACAAGCCATTACGCGAAAACCATGAGAGATAAAAAAATTTTAAAAGAGCCAAATTTAGTCACATTTTGTGTCTTAAATAAGAAAAAGATATCTGGAACAAATAAAAAATAAAAAAATGGTGATGAAAATTGCGGTAGAATGCGACCTTAAGGGCTTGTACCCGAGTTTTTTTTTCAGACTGGTGCCAATAACTCAAATATTTTTAAAAAATTTTGAGTCAATTTGCAATCACGCGATACACAATACTGTGGACGCATTTTTAAAAATAATGTACCATTCGCCAGCAAAAAAATAATTTCCTTCATTTTTGCTTATTTTCACGACGAAAAACGTGGTAATTTGGGTAATAAAATCTAAAAAACCGTTCAGTATAATTCTACAAAACAAAATCAGCTACAAATTATAACATATAAGTGTCAAAACTGTGCAGCGAAATTTTGAAATGAGTATTAGGTAGCAATAAAAAAAATATTGTCGAAATCACTGCAAAACTCCGTAACATGGCCTTAACATACGTCTTAAACCCGCACATCACAGTCGTGTTGTGTCACAGTTATCTACGTACTGATTGGCACAGTCAAATGAATAATAACTTTGCACAAAACACTCTGCCAATTATCATGAAGTTGAGCTGCAGGTGTGCACGTAAGCCACTGAAACAAAGTGGGGCAAAAATCTTTTCGCGAAAACTACCGGGCCCTATTCATTAGCTATTCAGTAAAACAGTAGACAATGAACGAATATACGGGGCTTGAGTATTCAAAGAAAGGACAGTGGATTCCAGCATGCAAGTCATTGAATTCGCGAAATGTTCCTGTCCTTAGGAATATGCTTCCAGTTTAGTACTATAGGAAGACGCAGTAAACGTACACTCAAATGACTTCCCGCTCCCCCACGTTCAAAATATTTTTACATTACCACCAGTGACCAAAATGTAAAACGGTAATCCATCTAGAAACTATTTCAGTTCCAGAATTAAAATAAAACATTACTATCGTAAATAAGCGGCGGGTAATACTTAAAAACACTTCCTCAATGTATTTTTCATTACTAACAGCATGTCGTCTCCTTTTTTAGTAGCAAAATAGTTATAGGAAGTGAAGTGAATAGATTTTGGTCACCGTGTGTGGTCTTGGGCGCTGGTGAGGGTGATATGAGGTCAGTATAAAGAAGCTAGAGAATGTGGGGGGGGGGGGGGCTCGGGAGTGCCCTGAAAAAAACCTACCAACCAACATCAGTCAGGTTTTCCACATGTGAAAATCGGGGACGACGACGGCGTTAATCACGCCCGGAATACCGCGGAAGGACTACTAATCACTACGATGCCGCGGTCATACAACATTAGTAGAGCCACGATTTTGTGGCGAAAAGGTTTTTGCAACATTTGGTTTCGATGCGTCATGTGCACACCTGCAGCTCTGCTACACCGTCTGTGATTGGATGATTTTACTCTCACTGGCCTTGGTGAGACACAACATGACACAAGGACAGGAACTAGGAAATGAGTCTGCCATGGCCTTTATTAAGGACCCATCCCAGCATTCGCCTGGAGCGATTTCGGAGAACCCTGGAAAACCGAAATCAGGATGGCCGGGGATCGAACCCGGGTCCTCCCGAATACGAGTCCAACATATTACCGTTGCTCCTCCTCGCTCGGTCTTTTCAAAAAATCAGTGACTCTAGACACATGCCTACGCCACTGTATCTATTTGTTGTCCCAAGAAAGTGAGCGAGACCAAGTGCTGCAATGGAGTGAATAATATCGTGTTTTTTTTCTAGTTCATTTACTCCCCCAGTAAGACTCTTTCAAATTAATCATTCAAATTCACATTACCAATTACTAAATTTCCCCGACGAATTTTGTTTAAGATCTGGTGATTTGTTGCTTGCACATTTTTAAACAATTTAGGAAGTGTCTATAGGGATGCAGGAGTGGAGACCTGATAGCATTAATAATCGCCAGTTTCATGCTAGACGTCTGCAAATCGTAGACGGTAACAGAAAAGTGGAGGCAAAGAGAAGTGGGTGTGAAGTCGCACAGGAAGAGATTCGGCCCACGTGCAGAATGTCCCGTGTTTGTAAATCCATGTGGGTTGGGCTCTCGCCATAGGGCCTAGCTCCCGCCTTTCTTTCCCTTCACTAGTTCAGAGGTGAGGGTGCTTTCGTAACAATGGAAACCTGATTTTTGTGAAAATAGTATTGCACCACCTTGTTTGGATGCCGTACGTGAACATATGCAGCTCTTCTTCGTATTTATTGGCAGCGTGGCATATCTCAGCTGACTATTCCAATCGGACTATGGTTACTGCGATGCACATATCTGTGATTGCGGGTAGAACTCCAAGGGCCCTGAGAGCTTAGAACATCCAATCACTGACAATGAAAGTAGAGCTACAGACCTGCACGTAAGACATTGAAATAAGTTTTAAAAAAATTATTTTCGTGAAAATTAGGTGTCCCTACTACACAAAAGAAAATTTCACAGTTTATTCTGAAATCAAACTACAGTTCAAGCAAATGTACATATTTGAATCACTTAAGTAGATACCGCAGAAATCCCATGTGTTCAGTGAACAAAACCACCTGCCTGACACTCTGACATTAAGGGCGCCGCCTACCTGCGCGTTAGAGGCTCAGACATGACGCAGACATAAGGGTGACCTTGAACGAGCGTCAAATGCCGCATCGCCTCAACGCTCCAGGCGCTGAATTAGTGTGCAAGGTTCCCGCTAAACAGTTTTTACAATGGGACACTAAGCGATGACCATATAATTTTATTGGTGGAAAGTCTGTAGAAGAGTTCAGTGTACATCGCAATCTGAGTTTCACAGACTTCCGGTTAGTACAGTTTGAAGTACGGCAGTCTGAAAAGGCCGTTTTTAGCCATGTAAGAGGGCTTAGAAACAGTGGTTTTTAATGAGCATAGTGTCTTAACAATGAGGTTCCAACCTTGTCTGAAATGTGTTTTCTTTACGTACGTTGGCACAACGGGCACATGTGGAATTGTTTCGTAGAAAAAAACCTGTTTAGGAACACTCTGCGACGTATTTGAAGCGTGGGTTAGGCGGCCGGCAAGTTCGTGTTCATTGAATATACTTTGTCCTTACTTATTACTGACTTGCAGTCGTCAAATGTAAGTTAAAACAGGCTTCGTGCAATCACAGAAATGTCAAGTACGTTCTTGACACCCAATCTATCAATACGCGAAACAATCGGGCCTCTATTATCTGTCTGTTCATTGGCTGCTGCTGCAGTTAGTGGTCAGTTTCACCCCAGTCTATTATCTGTCTGTTCATTGGCTGCTGCTGCAGTTAGTGGTCAGTTTCACCCCAGATCTGATAGATCTTTATTTACTTGCAGGTTTTTTATTCGACCGAAATCCTACACGTCATCTCTACTATGATAAACTGAGACGAAAGCCTAGTTTGGCTGTGGTCGTATATGTCTGCCAACGTATTCCTCGAGTAAGCGTATCGCCCTGCAACTTGTGTGATTATGACGGTTATGTGGCACAGTTGAGCTGTTTATAGATGTAAAGAGACGGGAATAATTTACGGTTTCATTGACCTGTAGGCTAGCTTCCAAGAATATATGTGAAATGAAGCATACCGTTCATTAGCTGTTATATTATTGGCTCAGCTACTTCCAGGAAGTGTCGAGCAAGTAGGACCATGAACTTTTCGCAAAAAGAATTTTGTCCCAGTTTGTTTTAGTTTCTTATCTGCACACCTACAGTTCTAATTCATAGTCAGTGATTGGATGTTTTAACGGTCACGTGTTTTGAGGTTCTACCTACAAATAACATACATGTGTCGCAGTAATATTACTGTGGTTGGCACAGTCAAATGAGAGACGTCACTTCACATACACACGCTGTCAATAACCATCATGAAGCAAAACTGCAGATGTGCACGTAAGGCACTGAAACTAACTGGGGCTAAATTCTTTTCGTGAAATGTTCATGGCCCTATGAGTAAGCCAACGGCCAATTGTGAACGTGATACAGACCTACAGGGGCTTATTCATAGTCGTTTTTGACCCGGACTAGTGCGGGATTATCGTCGGACTAATTTTTGTCTTATTCATAGACGCGGACTAACGCTAGTCCGAGTCAGGACCAACCCTGGACTAACTGGCACAAGATGATCTCAGGATCATCTCGGAACTATCTCACGACTGTGAATAAGGCCCACAGTTGCTGGAATCCTAACTTTCGCCTAAAAGAAAACGCAAATTTTTCAGGTCTCTACAGATGTATCATCATAAACGTTCCGTCGTAGCGCCCCAGATATAGCATTTGCCCAGTAAAATAGAAACTTTCCAGTAAAGAATGATAAACATCCGAAATTAATATATTAAACTGAAGTCTAGTATTGGCAAGTATTCCAAAAATAAATCACGACCTGTAATAGTTTGTAAAGTATTCAACCATTTTGTTAACGTCTTGGGATTCCAGTCAACAGCATTTAGTTGTAAGAACAGTGAAAGATAGTGGTATTTGCGATCAACTTTAGGATAGTTGCGTGTAAAGTTTGAATTTTCGGATATATTAGAATATACCATATCAATACGTGAAGAGAAATAAAAAAAAACCTAGCTCAACCAGCCTAGGAAATGGTTTAGTAAAATAGTATTTACAAATTTAGTAGGTTTATATTTTTAAAAAGTGCAGGTAATTTTTGCTTATTGTAAAGGTTAATAATATTTCGTGTTTAAGGGCACCGCCTACCCGCGTGTGAGAGGCTCAAAAGCGACGGAGCTGTAAGGTCGACCTTGAAGCGCACATCAAATGCCGCGTCGCCTGGACGAGCCAAGCGCTGAACTACGTGGAAGTTTCCCGCCGAACGGTTTTTACTATGGGACACAAGCGGTGAACATATAATTTTACTGGCGGAAAGTCTGCAACTAAGTTCAGTACAGGTCGCAATCAGAGTTTCACATGCATCTGGTTACTACATTTTGAAGTACAGCAGTCTGAAATGGTCGTTTTTAACAATGTTGGAGGACTTAGAAACAATGTTTTTAATGAGTGTGGTGTCTTAACAATGAGGTTCCGACCTTGTCTGAAGTTTGTTTTCTTTTCGTACGTTGGCACAATGGGCGCACATGGAATATTTTCGTAGAATAAACCTGTTTGCGAACACACTGCAACGCATTTGAGCGTCGGGGCGCTGGAACGTATATTTGAGTTTGGTAAGGTGCTTGGAAGGGGGGGGGGGTTACATGGAGTCGTGGCCCTAAATATATATTTTCAAAGGGGGAAGGAGTCTTAACGTAATTGTTCTGGCACCAAGACCGTAACTTGATGCGGGGAGTCCGGAGGTCCTCCCCCAGGAAAATTTGAGTTTATAGATGCAAAATGGTGGTATTCCAGCAGTTTTAAAACCTAAATTTACAATATCCAGTGGGCAGAAATCTTAGTATTTTTTAAAGTGTAGTTTATAATGTTATGCCACGAACATAAAAAAAAAATTAAATAATTTATGTGGGCAGCATTTTTTTTTTTTTTCAGATACATTTACTTTGATTAATTTAGTTATAATTTTGTGAGTATGCCAGTCACGGGAACTTTAAACAAAACCAGAAAAAAAATGCTTGTGTAACCGTCCACACCCAACATTCTACATGCACTATAATCACGGTCTACGTAATAATCTTACTAGTTTGCAAACATTTGAATTTGCACGCAAATTTTGTTCAAATTTGAGTTAAAAGGTACACAATTCAACTTTATATTTATATTTAATAATTTCTGTAATTCACTTATTGGTATCTCTAAATACTTATTATTAGGTTAAGAATGCGATTTAATCTAAATGCGTCGCTAACTTTAAGAATAAAGTTATGCTGGAGTGCACGAATATATTCGAGAAATAAATCAAACGTTAAAATAAAATACTAATACTGTACATGTTTGAAAATATTATATACTGAATGAAAATATAATTTATAAAATTTAAATAATCCTTCTTTGATATTTATACCCTGGCTACCAAACCTAACTCTCTCTTCGACTATCAAGGGGAAGAAAATACGTGAAATATGTTTTCTTTTTATTATTCCTTCATATTTAGCAAACTCTTCAAGCTCTATAGTTGGTTTTTGCTTCAAAATGGCGACTACACAAATGCCAAAATACTGTTTCAGGATTTTTCGAAATTCGAGTCCCATGAGAATAAACGGCAGAAAATTTAGTTTATATGAATCGTTTACGTACCCGGAACCGAATGGGCTCCATTTGTGAATTTTACGTCGCTTGTATATATACAAATGTCTAAGATGGATTTTCAAGATGTTTCGAAATTCATTACTTAGGAGGTGGTAATAAGTGAAAAATATTATCGGTTATTCCTCCATATCTATTTAACCATCGAAGTGATTTTTGCTTCTAGATTACGAAAATACCCTAAATACTATTGCATGATTTTGCCAATTCTACCCCAAAAGGTAAAATAAAATTAACTGTGTGTTTTCGATCCATAAATGATACATAACGTCATCGACACCATTAAACTTTTAAATATCGATGGCATTTTTGCTTAAGAACGATGCTACTTAAATGCATGGGAAGTAGGCTACGATTTTTTTTTTTTTAAATTCGACACCTATGGAGGTGAAAAATGGTGTAAGAGATGAAACGTGATTTCAATTAATCGTTGATATATGGACCCAGCGGTCTATCGTTGTGTTTTTTCAAGTTTATGAGACACCCGTAAAATATTCTAACATGTTACTCAAGGGTTTTACCAAATTCAGTCTCTAAGAGGGTTAAATTACGTGGAATGTGTTTTAGAAATATCCTCGATATCGTTCGAATCATTCGAGATATAGATATGTAGGTAAGTGGGCTTCACGTTTGGTCGACAGTGAGGTCAATGCAGACGGTGACACCCAACTTGGTACTTAGACAGGAGTTAGGATAGGAGTCGGCCATGGTCTGTAATCAGGATGGCTGGTTCGATGCCCAGGTCCTCCCGAGCGCGAGTTCAGCATGTTACCGTTGTGCCGCCTCTCTGACATTCGAAAGATAAAGCAGCTTTTCACTTAGTGACAGTGATTACGTAAATGTTTGAAAATAGGTTGCAGGATGTTTATAAATTCGAACTCTCTAGGTTGATATATCGTCGATTTAGCTGTAACTACGTGTTGTCGTCATAAATTTCAGTTCAGATGGATACTAGTACAAATGTCTGTCTACGATAATATGTAATTTAAAATTTTTCGAGATTCGACCCCTAAAAGGACTAGAAGAAGTGGAATTTGTTTTCGATTGCTCAATGATATATATCTAATCAGTTGAGATATCGAGGTGTTGTTTGCTTCAGAACAGAGATTAGAGAAACATACAGAGATGGCGCATAACGCACGTCTTAGGACGAGGGTATTGAGGCCTTGAGACAGTAGGGGGAGGAGCACATCCGCCATATTGGTACCAACGACATTATATACGGATTGGTACCTGGAATATGTTGTTTGTTACTATAGCAACGTGTATAATGCGTCTGTGGCACGGCCGTAGAAGAACAGGTCTGGACACTCGCCTGGAAACTTGACCCCCTTGTTGTTTGGCTGTAGTTCGCCAAGTTACCGAGAACATTGTGTTTTATTGGCGCTGATGTTACGGCGGTCGGACTAAACTCCGCCCACTTTCTTTCCGCTAAGATAAACAATTTATCAAAACGTATTTTTTATCAATTTATGAAATACTTTCTTCGCTCACAAATTTTCTTTATAAATTTAACAATGAAAAAAAGTGGACGGAGTTTGAGTCCGACCGCCCGGAAAACAGCGCCAAAAGTACGACATTCTCGGTAACTTGACGAACTACAGCCAAAAACAAGGGGGTCGAGCAAATTACATTGGTAGATAGGCGAGTGTCCAGACCTGTTCTTCTACGACCGTGGTCTGTGGTTTGGCCAACCTTAACCTAGTATCTCAATACACATACAGGAACAGCTGTTTGCACCCCGCCATATTGCTACTTGAATAAACAAAGTGGGCTTGGCCTCAATATAGGCGGCTAATGCTCCATCTGTACTATTCTCTCATCTCTGCTTCAGAATGATGCGTGGGTATATATATATATATATATATATATATATATATATATATATATATATATATTTATATATATAAGTTATACCGTATACTTTATTTACTGGATAAAAATAAACTTATTTATCGGGGGGGGGGGGAAGCTTAGTTTGTAAACTTCCAAGACAGACGATCCGAAAAGCAAGTACGACCAGCGATAAATAATTTAAACCGGGGTTACATTCTGAAATTCTATCGAGATGTATTGTCGTACAACCTTTATATATCACGAAAATAACTATTTTATTTATTGTATTTGTTATCATGAATACATTCGACGTTACATTGAGCAGGCGGCCTAGAGTTAATTTCACCATTCTCTATTAAACCCTGCATACGCGTTTGCAGTGATAAAACTCACTGAAGCCACTGAAAACAGTTCTCCCTTCATGCAGAAGATGGTCTGAATGTAAGTTATAACCTCTGCCTTCCTTATTTTGCACCGTGATGGGTGTAAATTTCTACCATAGTCAGAAGGATCTATTTTGATTTTGACAGTATAGTACGGGTAGAGGCGAATATAATCACTAAATACGAAATAAGTACTTATCATATTTAACCTGCTTTTCACTAACACAAAGTTAGGGGAGTGCAAATTATATAGTGTAACCCCCTCCCCAAAATTTGGGAAGGGTACATTGTACCCCAGAACCCCTCTCCCCTTCGGTTCCCGCATCGCTGCTTCCAGTCTATACCTGGAATATGGAAATCAACTACTATTATTAGAGCCGCGATTTTGTGGCGAAAAGGTTTTTGCAACATTTGGTTTCGATGCGTCATGTGCATACCTGCAGCTCTGCTACACCGTCTGTGATTGGATGATTTTACTCTCACTGGCCTTGGCAAATTACAGACGTACAGACTCACAATAATCTTATTCTGATTGGTGCAGTCAAATGAGAAACGTGTCTGAACATATACACGCTGCCAATAACCTTGAAACTGAACTGCCGATGTGCACGTGAGTCACTGAAACAAAGTAAGGCAAAAATCTTTTCGCGACAAAATCGTGGCCCTAACTATTATTATTTGGCGTATCTAACATTATGTAGAATATAAAAATCTAAATAATTGTTGAACCTCACTATAGGTCTAGTGGTAGATAAATATGTTTGATCCATGTACTTAATAATTAGAGGCCGGAAAAATTCGCGGGTTCACTGACCCGTAGGCTAACCTCCAAGAATATTAGTTTACTGACTGTGATAGCAGCTGTTTATTAGCTGATCGCTGACAGTGACATGGGCCTGTATTCAGTTTCAGTTTTATTATTGGCTCAGCTACTGCCAGGAAGTGTCGAGTAAAACAACGGCCAATTGTGAACGTCATACAGACCTATAGTTGCTGCTGGAATTCTAGCTTGCACCTGAAAGAAAACGCGAATTTTTTAGGTCTCTATTATAAATTCATACTTTTAAATGGTTTGAGGATACTTCAATACATTAACAGCAATGAGGCACCAATCTCCACGAGAAAATATGGCAAATTAACTCAGTAAATAAAAAAACGAGGGTTCTTAGTTCAAAGGCCCAGCACATCTTGATA
Organism: Medauroidea extradentata; assembly: GCA_003012365.1. Classification (NCBI taxonomy): domain Eukaryota; kingdom Metazoa; phylum Arthropoda; class Insecta; order Phasmatodea; family Phasmatidae; genus Medauroidea; species Medauroidea extradentata. Next base: position 63,673 of record PNEQ01095764.1, on the reverse strand, counting down.
ATCAAATGACAAACATACTGAATGGGTAGTGAATCCGAAGACAGGGCTTCACACTCTTAGATGATAACTTCTCAACTGGGAGACCGTACACATCCATCGTTCCCTCAGGGATGACATGAAATGAAGCCCAGCAATGTAGTAGTGACGGAATGCTAGGGTGTGAGAAACGAACGGGCCCCGAGAAAACCCGCCGACCTACGGCAACGTGTACCATGTTTCTCACATGTATCGACCCCTCCAATAATCGTACTCGTGCTGGATGACGAATGGTCAGGCCATACACTGCCGTATCAGAGGCCACGACTCAGTAATACGGATGGAAAGCATGCTTACCTTGTGGCATTTCAAGTGTGCGTAGTTAATTAACAACTCCTCCGGTTGCCACCTCGGGTTGATTCACCGTGGACGCTGACTATTCCATTTGTTCACATTTTTCTCTCGCTTTAAAAGTTGATTTTGTAGCCTCCCTTTAAAGACGTTAATTGAAAATTTCAGAAGGTAGAATAGAAACCATGTTAAATATTCGGCCATCATCTTCTGAAGTCAATTAATATAGTTTCAATAAAAATATTTTTATTATAAATTAAACACAGTGTACATGCAGTACTCTCTCTCTCTCCCTCTCTCTCTCCCTCTCTCTCTCTCTCTCTCTCTCTCTATATATATATATATATATGAATCGTGCATTTGAGAAAGGCACTAATTTCAAATCGGCCATTTTTGGGTTTTATTAAAAACTAAATAATATGGCCAAGCCCGATCGTTTGGCGATGAAAAGAACTAAGTCAGCCTACTGCATATGGGAGAAACAGCGTATAGACATTTGATGATATTTCATAGAATGGCACTAAGTCACCGACTTAGTTCCTTACACTACCGGCCTGTTCCTAAAATGTTACACGAGTGTTGTGTTGTTTTACTTGAGTTATAGTGTGCAAAATGTTTTTACAGGTATCCGACTGCTACAAACAAAAACAATGATTTTAATATGGTCGGTTTTCTGCATATCTAGAATACTACGTTTTATATGTAATAATTATGACCATGTATATGTAATGTAAATGCAATAATATCAAATAACAAAGCCACAAACTATTATAAACCTTTAATATGATACCTTTACCTAGCAGAATTGGTATTGCTATATGTTTAGTGGAGAAAGGAACTAAGTAAAAATTTTTAAAATTATAAAACAATTAATACAACATTTCAATAATGATAATATTAATTTGTATTCAATTCTAAAAGTGTCCTTAATTGTAAAATAAATTGATAAATACTTTTGTTCAAGCATACAGAAATTACTCACTTTTTTGCTCTCCTGTAAAGCAGTCATTTTTGACTTAGTGCGTTTTTCAAATGCACGATACACACACACACACACACACATATATATATATAGTTAGAGAATTGAAAAATTCACGTTTTCTTTTAGGCGCAAGTTAGGATTCCGTCAATTATAGTTAGAGCAGCGATTTTATGGCGAAAAGATTTTTGCAACATTTGGTTATGCGTCATGTGCACACCTGCAGCTCTGCCACATCGTCTGTGGTTGGATGATTTTACTCTCACTTGCCTTGGCAAATTAGAAACGTACAGACTCACAATAATCTTATTCTGATTGGTGCAGTAAAATGAGAAACGTGTCTGAGCAAAGACACGCTGCCAATATCCTTGAAACGGAACTGCCGATGTGCACGTGAGTCTCTGAAACAAAATGGGTCAAAAATCTTTTCGTGACAAAATCGTGGCCCTAACCATAGGTCTGTATTACGTTCATAATTGGCCGTTGACTTACTCGACACTTCCTGGTAGTAGCTGAGCCAATAATATAACTATAATGGAATACACGCCCATTTCACTGTCAGCGAGCAGCTAATAAACAGCTGCTGTCTGCACATATATATACTTGGAAGGTAGTATACAGGTCAGTGAACCCGCGAATGCTTTCGGTCTACTTTTAATAGTTTGAAAATTTTTGAAATATATACAGAAAATATAATTGCATATTTTTACGAATTGCTTAAGATTATTTGGAATACTTAGGCAGATCATTTGCACGACTCAAAGAAACTTTAAATTGAAAAACACGCAAATGAAATCGCGGGCAATAGCTTGTAAGTAATAAGAAACCTACAGGGACCCTGGATTTTCGCGAAACAATTTCTGCGTCAGCTTGTTTCATTGCCTCATGTCCATATTTGCAGCTCTACTTCCTGCTTATTGGCAACGTGCCTTTGTGCACAGGTAACGCTTATCTGACTGTACCTCTCAGAGGCAGGTTACTGCGACACCACACGTCTGCGATTTGCGGGTAGAACTCCGACACGTGGTGAGTCAATAACATCTAATCACTAGAGACTGTAAGTTGTCGCGAAAATATTTTGCATCACTTTGTTTCAATGACTTCCGTGCAGCTGATCAAAATCTCTCACTCGGACAGTGATTACGTGTGTTCTCAACTCTAGCGTTTTGGGGTTCTACCCGCAAATCACAAACGTAAGGTGTCGCAGGAATCTAGTTCTGGTTATCACTTTCAAATCACAGACTAAAAAGTAATACATACGTGACGTGGTGGCTCGTTTGATACGGGCGAACTTTGTCGCTTATTGGCTGTCCAAGGCTGTTGATTTCAGCCCCGTGTCTGTTTGGCTCCTGCATGTGACGGCAGATTTACTATTGGCTTGGTTGCCAACTAGCAGGGCAGCCATCTTACGCTGATTTGCGGTAGGCGTCTGCGCCATGTTGCCGGCCAGGAAAGCCATTTTCTGGCGTGTGTGACTGAGTTTGCTGTCCTATCGGCTATTTCACATCTGTATTCCTAAATATTCTGTGGTCAAATGAAAGACATCTCTGCACAAATTCACACTGTCAATAGTAATGAAACAGAGCTGCGGATGGTTACGAAAGAGTTTAAAACAAATTGGGACAAAAATATTTTCGGAAAACTTCCAGTCCCTATCAATATCAACAATGAGGAACTGTAGGTGTGCACATAAGGCATTCAAATAAGTTTATGCTGAATTATGTTCACCACAAATCAGTGTCGCCAACTATTGTGTGCTGTTGAACACCGAAGTCATAATTACCTATGGTTTACCCCGTGGATAAGATGTTTTTCTTACAAATAGATGTGTTACTATTAGACGCTATTGAGTACTGGTTATTCCGAAATTGTATTAAACTTTTGTTACAAAAATTCGAAATGAAAAATAACTGGCCAACAAAGGAGTTTCCAAGAGCAAATTTTTTTTATATTAGGCCTACATGCTGTTAAATGTGTACCTTACCTTCTACTGGCAAAAAAAAATTGAATACCTTTGCCATGGCCGTGTTTGGAAATTGTCATTCATGGGGGAGAGGGTGTGGTAAATGTCACTGTAAATATATACATACATAAAATAGAAATAAACTATACAATAAATATCCCAAAACGTTAATACGTATTAATAATAAACTACTTTTACACTGCAATATTTCACAACTTAAAACATTTTTAGTAGTCCAACAATATTTTTCTTTACATGGGAATATACGCTTCATCCTAGTTATATGGGGAAGAAAGAACAAAAGTACTAGTAACTTCGTTGCCATGATTTCTGGCTGCAAGTGTCATTGATCGCTTTTCAAAGAATAGTTGGAATTAGTTAAAACCGCTATAGTGGAACAACAATAGTTAAGTGTATTTGTGAAATGTTCGTGTTCATTGACTACATCACAAGGGGGGGGGGGGAAATCATGATGGATGGCCCACCCTGCAGGCGGCAAGCTGTCAGGTACCGGTCTCCAGAGTCTGGTAACGAAGTTTGGGAGTGTCACACGGTTATGTACAGGAAGAGTAAAACCGACGGGATTTCCTGTTTATAGCGAAGCTCCGCGCCACCCGATAAAAGACTCGGTGCTTGAGAATACTGTCGTCGAGTCGTGCCGTGGATGGGCACTAGAGGAACAACCACGCTGACTGTTTTTCCCCCAGAGAGACGCGCGAAAATTTTATCCGCGGCCCCTCCCCACCCCCCATCCCATGTATATAGTAGTATCCTGCGACACAATACCTAATAAGTAGAGCCTCGGTATTATGGCGAAAAGTTTTTTGCAGCATCTGGTTTCAATGCGTCATGTACGTATTTGCAGCTCTGCTACATCGTCTGTGATTGAATGATTTTTACTTTCACTTGACTTGGCAAAATACAGATATACGGAGTCACAATACTCTTATTCTGATTGTTGTAGTCAAATGACAAACATATCTGAACAAAGACACGCTGCCAGTAATCATGAAGTAGAGCTGCCGATGTGCACGAGAAACACTGAAACAAAGTGGGGCAAAAATCTTTTCGCGACAAAATCGTGGCCCTACTAGTAAGTGACGGGTAATGTTCGCGCGGGGGACAAGCCTACTCACTATACTCAACTGTCCTATGTTTAGAGCCACGAATTTCTGGCGAATAGATTTTTACACCACTTGGTTTCGGTACTTTATGTGCACATCTGCAGTTATATTTCATGGTCAGTAATTGGATGTTTTTACTCTCTCTCTCTCTCTCTCTCTATCTATCTCTCACACACTTGTCTTGGGGTTCTACTGGCACATCAGAGACGTATGATTAGAGAAACTGGTAAATCGCGGAAAAAGTTGATTGTTTGCTAGGCTCCAACATGCTATGTATAACACTGAAGGTTTTGCACCTGTATTGGCTATAGTTAGAGATGATGGTTTATCGCGGGAAAACTTGACTATTTGCTAGGCTTCAACGTACGTTCAGCTTATCAAAAGATTACTGGCTTTTCCGTGTACGTGGAGCTACTGCCCTATTTGACTAAGCCAATAAGAATACCGCTATTTTAATATTTGATGCACGTTATTGGTCTATAGACAGCTACGTTGTGTCAGTGTTTTCAAGGCTATGTTGGCACAAAACATTTTCGCGATATACCATCATCTCTAGCTATAGTTTATATGAAGCACTGTGTTCCTCTTCAACAGACCCAATTAGAACTGTACAGTTTGAACACAGAATGTGTGTGATTTGCTAGAAAACTGTTCACACGTGTCACGATTGAGATACTACAGTTTATTGGAGACTATGTTAAATATTTTTGTGATCTACCATTGTCTCTACGTATGATGTCTAGGGCTATGAATATTTCGCGAAAGTATTTTGCCCCGGTTTGTTTCAGTGACTCAAGTGCACGTCTGCAATTCTGCTTAATAGTCTGTGATTGGATGTTTTAACCCTCACACACATTGGGGTTCAACCCGCAAATCACAGACATGGTGTTGCAGTAACCTTACTGTGACTGACATAGTCAAATGAGAGACGTCACGTCACCCTGCCAATAACCATGCAAGTGAGGAATTGAAACAAAATAGAGCACAAGTCTACTCGCGGCAAACTCGTGGCTCTACCTATGTGTTCTCTAGTCTCAGCTCTCTGCCCATTGGCTGCTGCTCCAGTAAGTAGCCAGTGACTAAACAGATCTGATATAACAGGGAACTCGCTCCGTGTTTCCTGCTAGGTTCGATATTCAACCGGAATCTTTCGAGTCATATCGTATAAACTGTGATAGCAACAGCTGAAGTAAATGCAGTGCTAATTGGTTTCTGGTCTAGATCTTATGCGAAAACAAGACTACCCTATGTCTGGCAATTTCTAACGGCACGAGCCAGCAATACATCGGAACTAGTCAACAATATGGCTGAAAGTCATTGACTAACTAGCAGCTCGTGCAAAACCCGGTAGGATAAAGACCGCTCAATAGAAAACATCCCAGAGTAAACCGTATCCAACTGGATACAATGCCCCTTGTCTAGAACCTTGTGAAACCAATAACCGACCGAGAACATTTAGTCACTACCACGCCATTTCGCTTCTGTAACCATACCGGTTTAGTGACACTTTACACAATCTTGAACGTGTAACGCTTAAAGGAAACGTATAGCTGTCACGATAGGGGAAAAGATTTTTGAATGAACTTTTTTCAATTTTTACGGATAGCTCTACTTCATGGTCGTTGGTAGAGGTAAGTTAATTTCGCGGATATATTCCAGGTCGGGTTTAACACCTAGAAGTTTTATTCCACTCTAATGTCTGTAATTGGACGCCTTTAAGGGACCTGTTGTTGCGTTAGGTCAGAAGTGACAGAGCTACAAGGTTGACCTTGAAGCACACATCAAATACCGCATCGCCACAACGAGTGAGTGAGAGATTTTGGTCAGCGCTCAACATCGAGGTAATCAGCACTGGTGAGGGGTGACATGAGGTGAGTAGGGAGCAGCGCCGGAATGATAGGGCGGGGGAAACGGGAAATCCTCGAGAAAATCCGCCTACCAACGGCGTCGTCCGGCACGATTTCCACATTCGAAAATCCGGGGACCGAATTGAACACGGTTCGCTTTGGTGGGAGGCGAACGGTCTGACCATACGGCCACCGCGGCTTCCTCGCCACGACGAGCCAAGCGCTGAAGTGTAGTGTGTAAGATTCCAACTGATCAGTTTTTACTACTTATAGAAATTTAGGCGGTACAAAACAATTTTATTGTATTGATAGAAAGTTTGTAGCAAAGTTAATGCACGTTTCTGACCGAGTTTCACATACATTCGGTTAATATATTTTGAAATACAGAAGTCTGAAAAGGCCGTTTTTAGCTATGTTGGAGGCTTAGAAATAGTATTTTTGATTAACTTGGTGTCTTAACAATGACATTTCGTCCTTGTCCGACTTTCATTTTCGTACATGGCACAATAGGCAATTGTGGAATAGTTTCGTAAAAAAATTATTTACGAATACAGTGCAATTCATTTGAAGAGTGGTAGATGACAAGGGCGCGGTGTACTGCAATTTTCATCGACATTGTTTTATTTTTTATTTGTACCAGATATTTTTATTCTTATTTAAGACACAAAATGTGACTAAATTTGGCTCTTATGAAATTTGTTTATCTCTCATAGTTTTCGCGTAATGGCTTGTTAAAGTCATATTTTGCATGTTTCCGTTTTAAGGACTACACTAAATCCAACTGATATGCCAAACTAAAAAAAAATCACAGTTGATAAAGACGTTGCAGGCTACAATGTCATGCTCATAAAAATAAAGAATAAAAATTATTTGTATTTAAAAAAATGCTGAAACTGAAAATTTTAAAAATTCTATATATTTTTTAATACAAATAATTTTTATTATTTATTTTTATGAGCATGACATTGTAGCCTGCAATGTATTTATCCGTTTTTTTTTTTTTTTTTTTTAGTTTGGTATATCAGTTGGTTTTAGTGTAGTCCTTAAAACGGAAATATGCAAAATATGACTTTAACGAGCCATTACGCGAAAACTATGAGAGATAAAAAAATTTCATAATTTCCAAATTTAGTCATATTTTGTGTCTAAAATAAAAAAAAAATATCTGGTACAAATAAAAAATTTAAAAGTGGTGATGAAAATTGCAGCACGCCCTTAACAACTACTGGCCAATATTAAATAAGGAAATCATGTGTGGTGAGAAGGGGAGGGGGCTGTCACGTGCAACCCGTTTGTACAGTCAGAAGTCAAGTAAAATGCATAGTCTTCTCGATTGTGGCCAGTGCATGTATAGGACAGCGCGATATTACTAATGACACATGAATCCGCGAAATTCGCGCATCTGTAGTGATGGGATGATTTTTACTGGAGTATTGTGATTCTACCCGCAAACCATAGGCGTGTGGTGTATCAGTTACCTTGTTCTTATTGGTGCAGCGAAATGAGCGACGCCTCTACACGCAGACACGCTGCCAACAACCATGAAGCACAGCCGCAAATACACGTAAGACGTTGAAACCAGTTGGTACAACATTGTTTCAATCATAAATCAGTGGTCAGTGTCGCCACTATTAACGCCGCTTCCCTTGCAACGAGTCCACGCCCCGCTGCTTGTTCCCCGCCTCCTCCCCCACACCCTTAAAATGTATGCTTTATTTGCGGAAGGTGGGAGGCAGCCTTGAAGCACACTCGCGTCTGTCAACTTTGCGTGGACTGGCCTGTCTTCAAGCAGGGAGCATGCACGGTCTTGCCGTGTCCGTATCCAAGGTAAACACTTCAGATATCATGTGAGACATTTTACACACCGGCTAACGAGAATTCCGTCCTATAACTCGATTCAAATAACATTCCACTACACATTTCAAGGACAAGACTTTTATTAAGTATTATTCAATAACGTTAACCTCGAAATTTTTTAATAATTATTCCCCACTTATGGTCGACGTTTTCCATAATTAAGTCATAAACTTCAAAACTTTTCTCTGCTGTTGCAAGCATTAGCATATGAATGTTACTAATAGTCTGGCACTTTTTTTTAATACTTCGTAAGAAACACACGAAAAAAAAAATAGTCCTACAATAGGCACATAACTGTCGATTTCATTGTGTTAAAAAATTGTAATCTACCTCCAATTAATATATATTGTAAATACACTCAACTCGCGTAAAGATACACACAACAATTATATGCATATACATTAAACTTGTAAATAAAATATTCTCGCTACATTGCTAGCATTAGTAGTATTATTAAAGATGATTTAAATTACCATTCATTATCCTCTAAATTTCTTCCGTATATGACCTAGGTAATGTTAGTATGCATCAATACACCTTGGTTAGATGTTTTTAGAAGCACCAACTGCGAAGAACATGACATGATGTTAATATTACGGACCTATAAGATATTTTGTACATAAATTATCTGCTATATAATGTATATTCAAACGGTGTTTCTTGTTATCTCTTTGCTGATGGCTTAGGTTTGAATGTACAGAATTACAAGAATGATGAAACTTTTCTGATTTTTGTAGAACAAACAAATACGATGATTGGTGTGATGTAAATTAACTTTGCCTAAACCCAGAAAAAATATCAGGCATTCAAATTAATATAAATTCTAAAACAAATGAGATAGAATCCTTATATATTTTTTGTTTTATTATACAACCTAATTTAAAATTGAATAAACATATTGAAAATCTTGCAAAACATCCTGTTAAATGTATTTATATTCAGTGGCGGTTTGTGGGTTGGTGGCAGGTAAGGCTGCAGTTGCCGAGAGCAGTACAGGGTTGTGCGCTGGTTGACTCTCAGCCAGTGACACGCTGATGTGCAGGTGCCCCTTACTACTGAGTGGTCACAACACATCTAGTAGCCGACAAATATATCATGGTCGTTGGTCTACGGCGCGTTCATCAAGAGTGTACAGTTCCGACTATCTAGCCCCTCCTGGCAACAACCCACGAGCCGCCACTGATTATACTATTAGAACTTTACCAAATAGTGTAATTCAAGGTATATTGTTGTCTTATGATGTTATTTTATGGAGAAATTCCAACTTGTGTAATATATTTTATGCATTACAAAAAAAACTATAAGAGTCGTGTGGTGTTCATAAAAATACTCATTGTAAGCATTTGTTTATAAATATGAAAATACTGACATAACAATGTATGCATATTCTTAAACTTTTAATTTTTGTGATATCAAATCTGCGTGGTTTACAAAAGAATGCTTCTGTGCATATGAATAATACTAGGCGTAGAACCAAAGTACACATGTTAAAAGACAAAATAAGTATGACACAGAATGGTTTTATATATCAAGGAATAAAGTGTTATAACGTGTGGCCAATTAATGTAAAAAATATACATTTGCGACACTTAAAAATATGATAAAATAACTTTTATATAGAAAGTGTTTACATAGTGTAAACCATTTTGTAATTTGGATTTTAAAAACACACGTGATTTTCATTTTCTTATTTTATGAGTTTTTATCTTCATTTGTGTAGTGTTGATGACAAATGCATAATCTTGTATTTATAATTTGGATTTAAGAAACATGTGTTTTTTTTTTATTTTCTTGATTTATGACCATATTTCCACACTTGTACAGTGATGATGACAATTAAATAGTCAATTAATCATTTCAGTAGTCATCAAGTGGTACAATTATTTATTTAAAGGGCGCACATGATATAAGTATAAGGGTTCAACTTAGTATCGTTTTCTCTCTGAGAGAATACGGGACTGTTATGTCCCCGTCTCGCAAGAGAATATCATTGAAAGAGAAATTAGCTGTAAAGTCAATATTAGATATTATAACGTGAACTGCGATAAAACAGTAATACAGTTACATCGGACTATACGTCAGGTTTACCTATAAATACTGAAATGCAATTTATATCACGAATATAATTAAACCGACATTTTTTTTTCAATATATCCTTGATTATTTATGTTAAAAAGTGACATCGCCGAATTTCTTTGATCGCAGGCGAAAAACACTATCGAAGAGTTCCAAACTTAGCCTCGAGATAACTGGTAACCTAAATCATGATTACTCAAAATATTTAGATTTTTTTGTAATGATCATCATTCTGCATGCCTACACGCTTTATTATACAGCGGCTTAAGAGTTATGTGACTGGAAACATATTTACGGTTATATTTGTTGATGTATTCATTTATGTTACATAGGCCTATATGCCGTCTTCACAAGATAAAAACAATTTATGGTTAAATTTGTTGATGTATTTATTTATGTTACATAAGTCTATATGCCATCTTCACAAGATAAAAACAATTCAGCCGAAATCTTCAATTATTATAAAAGACGAATTTGTTTAAAAAATGAAAGCATAAAATCTTGCCCCAAATCATGAGCTAAACAGCAGCTGGAACGTAAGAAGCGCCGAGCAGCAAGCCCTGGTATGTGAATGTGTGGTGTGTGACGTAGTCACAGTCTCGTCCAGGGCTGATCGATACGGCTGCTGCGGAAGCAATCGATACTGCAGCCGAGTCCGGAATAGTCTCACCCCTCGCTGGCATAGGTCGGTAGCAGGCGGGGTCAAGATCTGACTAAGGTTAATTACACCGTAGGTTGGAAAGACCCGTGTTAAAAGATTGGCCAAGTGGCTATTTCTGCTTCTTGAGCGCTGTTATCTGTAAGAGGTGTAAATTTACCAGCCACAGAGCTTTCGTGAATTTTAAATTATATGGAGAAGATAAATTAAAAGCCAGTTTTTTTTTTCACTCTACAATTAAATTAGATGACGTTTCTTTTTGCCAAGTTTAGTTAAAATTAATTTTCCTACGGTCTCGTATTTTATTTTACCAGTAAGCGGTAGCAGCGCAAGAAACGGAAGAATGTTTTCCATGTATAAAACTCTTCCCTTAAAAAACAAGGTTTCTTTCTAGCCTGTATTAGAATTAACCCTAGACTAGCCGTGGGAGCACATATGAGAAACCGTTACGCGCAACCGAACGTCACCCCTGCGCTGTGGTCTTCGGTGGCAGTCGGAGCCCTCGGATCCATATCGTGACCTTCATTGTGGAACACTTGCTGGCAGTGGTATAGCTTGGAGTGATCCAAGACATGGGCTGCATGACCAAGTCACTGGACAGGGTGCAGAGCTTTGACCGTCACTAGATTATTCGACAACTGCTCAATGCGCATGAGTGATACACCTAGCGACAGGAAGATATCACGAAAAGATTATTGCCCCACTTTGTGTCGGTGTCTTACGTGCACGCCTGCAACTCACGTGGTCAGTGATTGGATGTTTCAACTCCTATCGTTAGAGGCCTGAAAAATTCGCGTTTTCTTTTAGGCGCAAGTTAGGATTCCGGCAACTATAGGTCTGTATCACATTCATAATTGGTAGGGCCCGGTAGTTTTCGCGAAAATATTTTTGTTCCACTTTGTTTCTGTGTCTTACGTGCACAGCTGCAGCTCGACTTCATGATTATTGGCAGAGTGTTTTTGTGCAGAGTTATTATTGATTTGACTGTGACAAACAGTACATGAATAACTGTGACACAACACGTCTGTGATTTGCGGGTTTAACCTCCACACGCTGGGACGGCACCCAATCACTGACCACAAAGCAGAGATGCAGGTGCGTACGTAAGGCACTGAAACAAAGTGGTGCAAAAATCTTTTCGCGGAAACTACTGGCCTCTAATAAATGGCCGTTGACTTACTCGACTCTTCCTGGTAGTAGCTGAGCCAATAATAGAACTATAATAGAATAGAGGCCCATTTCACTGTCAGCGAGCAGCTAATAAACAGCTGCTGTCTGCACTATTTCACATATATTCTTGGAAGCTAACCTACAAGACAGTGAACCCGCACATTTTTCGGTCTCTACCCATCGTATTTGGGTTCTATCCGTAAATCACAATCGTGTGGTGTCGCAATTAACCTTGTTCTGATTGGCACGGCCAAATGAAAGACGACTCTGCACAAACACGTACAGCCAATAGCCATGAAGTAAAACTGGGTATGTGAACGTAAGGCACCCAAACGAACAGGTGCAAAAATCTTTTCGCGAAAACTTTCGGTCCCTAGTTGCTTAGGAATAGCATTAAAAAAAAAGTTACTCACGTGTACACCCATTTCAGGTCCTCCACGTGTCACCAAATTTTCTTTTAACACAGCCGTAAAGGGGTGTTTTTGGAATCTTCTTCATGTACGAAAATCTTTTAAAGTTATATGCACGTGCAATACGTCCAGGGTCGCAGCAAGGTTTCTGGGAAGTTGTTTGGGGGCCAGTAGCGCCTGAATAAAAATTCTAGAAAAAAATATCTGTCTACTATGTAGGCGTGGGTCGGGGCCTCATTCAGGTTGGGGGCCCGGAGCATTCTGCCCCTTCCCTCCCCCCTTGCTGCAGCCCTGAATACATATTTATTTTTAATTTTATGTAGTATACGTAATAAAATAATGGGGTCACCCCTGATTGACTTCCAACGTTATTTTAAGGGTGCTATTATGGTGTCGCAATCCTGCGGCGTCGGTGGCGTCGCGGAAAAGTAGGAGGACGGTTGCCGATGTTCGACGGAGGGACAGTCCCGTGGTCATCATTATGAACTAGGGACCCCCCCCCCCAACCTCTCCCTCTAACAATATAAATGCTAGGGATACTTGAATTTTGCACAGCCTAGTCTCAAGATGTCGCTGCCACTTTACCTGTTGTCATCAAACGCAAACATCGCCCGCTGATACGGCTCCATTATGCACATGCTGTCTGATGTTGAAAAAACTGATATGGAGCTGTGGACTTACACAGAGACATGCAATGAGAATGAGCATGGGCTATTTGCACACAATGTGTATATGTACAAGCAGTCCCAAGACATGATAGACTACTGCAGGGAGCAATGTGTGCTGTGGCAGTCATGCTCCCCACAACCCTACTGCTGGCAACACCAGAGGAGGTTGTCGTATTCAACGGACATAACCTCCCTGCATTCTTCACCTAGCCCTCACCATCAACAAACAAGTAAGCAGTAGTCCCCTCTTCTCTCCCCACCACCATCAGAAATTAGTATAGCCCCATAAGTTCTAGAAAGTAAGTGGCAGCTCTCCTATAGCTATACCGTGTGACTTCGTTGTGGCAACAACCACCACAGTGATATACGAACCTATGGTAAAATGCACAGGAATTTTCGAATTTGAGTAATTAAATTTACACGCGAAAAGACGGACAAGTACGACTTCGTAGACATTGGGTACTGTTAGTTAGTCTAGTAACAGCATATTGGTGAAATTCAGTCACCAGTGAAGTACACATGTATGATTACTGGGACATTTACGATTTTATTCACAGAATAATCACAGGCTGCCTCAGCCCCTACTGTCCCATTGTCAATCTCATGCCAGTCACCAAGCTCCCAGCATCAGTAGATGGTTTGTATACAGTATAGAAGTCGAAGAAACAGACGTAGATCTCACCCGAGATGGCGACAGAACGAACTTCATGCTGCGAAAGCTTCAACAAGTACACTAGATCTAAATGGAGTCCTGCACAGGCTACAGCCATGTGGCATTCTTACCCAACAAGGAAATCGCACACATCACTCCCTATGATCCATGCATTTTTGTGTTGAATATGTGAGTAAACCATTTTGCTTCTGTAGGGAGCTAGAATCTGTGACTTATAAAGCTTTTCATCAGTACAATGTTACAGTCTGTGTTGGAAAAAGTATTGCTTCTGTATAGTGTTAGGCTCAGTGTCATAAAATGTTTACCTGCATAAAAGGGTTTGAAAACTTTTCAGACCCATTTATTAACAAGGAAATTTACGTATGTATTTCGGACGTAGACTGCAGAGTCTGGGATTGGCCCATTCTGGACACAGAAAACCAAAATAAATTCAGATTGCAAACTTATTAAATTCACAACCTTAAGTGGTTTGCTGGTAGTATTCGCTACGAAGATATCGGCAAAGTCGCGGACAATATATTACGTAAAGATTTCTCAGTGCATGTCCTGGATCGAGACCAGCTTAAAATATTGTGCAGTAACTGCTCTCCCAACATTACAATCGTCGATTTAAAATATAATTATCCCTATTTTTTTTTGTTAACTGGTGAACATGTATAAAGATAAATTACATATACGTAATACAACATATTTTTGCACGTAGTGCAAATCGGAAGTATTGTGAGAATTCGTTTATGACAAAATGGTTGCTTATGTGTTAGAATATAAAGTATAATTCTGTATTTTTTTCAAGCATGAGAGAGTTGTGCTTCTGTAGTGTATCTCAGTCTATGTCCTAAAATGGTAGAATATTTCTAAGTATGAGAGAGAATAGTGTGTCACCGCTTTCTGTGTTAAAATATATTTTTTTAAGTTGTATCGTAATTGTTAGAGGTATGTCAATTTCGCTGATTCATCTGGCAGCAGCCTAGACTTGTCAGTCCTATACACCCACTGGCCACAATCGATTATCTATTGGTTTATAACCGTACAAGCAGGTAGCAAGCGATAACACTTCGCATTATTTCCTTATTTACTACTGGCTTGCAGTAGTCAAACGCGTTTCATAACAGCCGCCAGCAAGTCACAGACATGACAATGAAGTATACATAATTGGCGTTCAACCTGACCTGGAATGTATCTGCGAAATTTATGTACCACTAATAATTGTGTATTAAAATTTCTTTAAGTATAAATACATGTCATAGTTCTATACATTTCAAAGATATGGTAGAAAAGTTTCCAAATTTTATAGAGAGTTGTACTTCTGTATTCAAATATTTTAAACATAATTTCATATCTGTAGTGAAATTATTAACATGTATATGTTTTTAAAAACGTTTATGTTTGTATACATAGAAAAAGTTAGGTATTGTCTTGTTATATTTGTAAGTGAAGTTTCAAAGTATTGTAATTGAAATTTGAGATGGAAATATTATTAGTTTAAAAGCAATTCTTCGGCACTATCCTTCAAAGGTAGGAACACACACACCAACACACACACACACACACACACACATATATATATATATATATATAAACCACATGCCTGTTATATTTATCGTCACCCTTTTAGCATTGTTACACAATGAACCAGTATCAGACAAACTTTCCAAACCTATGCAAGCAGAGGTATCATCACATCATTCAGTACAGTCCTCTTCAAAGGTCTCGTTAAAAGCATTAGTTCAGGTTCAGGACTGTAGAGGAAACTTAATTACATGTCGAGTCTTACATGACTCTCGTTCAGAAGCTAGGTTTGTAACAGAGAATTGTGTGTAACTGCTCGGATTAAACAAGCAGCAATTAAGTGCTAATGTGTCAGGTTTAGAATCCAACAGCATAGATCATGTCTCCAGCCTTGCGCTCAAAGGATATCCTATCTAACACTATTTGCACACTACTTTTTACTGTTAATGCTCTTGTGATGCCAACACCTACAGGATGTCTTCCACGAGAGTTTATTATTCCCCTGGGCCTCCTGGTCCCACATTAAGGGATTGAAATTAGGAGACCCATGTACAATATTCTGAATAAAGTGGGCATTCTTCTTGGTGGTCGTCTTTCTCGTTGGGTGGTAACACTCCAAGTGACTCATCCCCATCGACAGTGGCTTATCTTCATGTTTAATATGCTGATGGCAGACCTTTGCACAAGTTTTGGGAGCTAGAGGAAGATCCCGCTGTCTCCGCACTAACCACGGAAGAATCATTATGTGAGTATCACTTTGATGCAAACCATGAACACACGGAAGGTGATAGCTATGTGGTGCGATTGCCATTTCAAGAAAGTAAGCTAGAGTTAGGAGAGTCATTGTATATGGCAGTGACATAAATGTACAGGATAGAGAGTCAGCTACAGTACCAACTAACCAGCTTAAGCAGTACGTCGAGTTTATAAATGAGTAAATTGTCTCAGGTTACTTGGAGCCAATGCCATCAAAGGAACTACAGAAGCCAAATCGTGAGATGTGTTCCATTCTTCACATTCAAGTGTATAAGGAAAATAATATGACCACAAAATTAAAATTCATGTTTGATGCCTCAATGAAGAATTCTTCAAGTGTCTCCTTGAATGATGAAATGATAGTTGTACCCAAACTTCAAGAAGATATTTGCTCTTGATAATATAATTCAGAAAGCATATAGTTCCAATGGTTGCTAACATTGCCAAAGAATTGCTCCAGTATTTATTGTACCTTTCTCTGGATTGTGGTGATCCTCTTACTGATGATCTGTGTGTAACCTGGTATCAGTTCATCAGCGAACTTTCCCCATGGGATGTCATATGCATTGATGAGTGCTTCCTACTTCCAAACACTTGCTGGTGTCTACTGATGGGATTTTGTGACGCTTCAGAGATGGCCTATGCAGCCACAGTTTATTTATGTTCACTTTACCACGATGGCACAGTTCTGATACCAAAAGTGAATGGCAAAACCAAGATATCATCACTCAAACAGGATTCCATCCCACAAATGGAACATTGTTGGGCACTACTTCTCTCAAAAATTTTAAATGCTGCACAGCTTCCATTCTCTTTGGATGAAAATTATATTCACACATGGACAGGTTCCGCTATTGTGTGCTTGTTGGCATGCCCTCCAAGACACTGGCAGACATTTGTAGTGAACAGGGTAGTGGTAATTAAAAAGCTTGTTCCTTCAAATCAATGGCTACCCAAATGGAGGATAAAAAAATACAACCTTCAGGTTGAAGACAGTTATTCTAAAGGAAGAGAACATGCAGTTCCATCAGTGGATACTAGATCACATCGCTAATATATTTCCTGGCCAAAATGACTGTGCATACAGTATCAAGGTAAACTGTCTCCATAGAAGTTCAGAGACCAGTTGCCAAGATTGTGCCTTTGCCATTCTAGTTTTATATACTAGCGACTTACAGGTTATTTACCTTGAAAAGATACTATAAGATAAAATAATTTCATGTTTGTTGAGTACTTGATTATGATGAAATTTTGTCAATTGAAATTAACAAGTTGGGTGGAATTTGGTTAGTATTGTTGTGTCTCAATCATTCTGTGCTCTAGAACATATTTTTATTCACTTGGTATTTGGTCAAACCTAATTTTGCTTTTATCTATGGAAAACAATTGTTATGATCATGGTCACTGTCGTAGAAATACAGATCTGGACACTCCCCTATTATCTACCAATGTATTTTGCTTGACCCCCTTGTTGTTTGGCTGTGGTTCACCAAGTTACCAAGAATGTATGCGTGTTTGGTGCTGCAATCCGGGCGGTCGGGCTCAAACTCCACCCACTTTTTTTTCCAGTGTTAATATTATAAAGTAAATTAAGATTTCTGAAGCCAAAATTTAGGATTGTGAGCGAAGGGAGTATTTTATAAATTGATAAAAAAATATGTTTTGATAAAAAGTGAGAGGGAAGTGGGCGGAGTTTGAGCCCGACAGCTCTGATAGTAGCGCCAAACACATACACACACATTCTCGGTAACTTGACGAACTACAGCCAAACAGCAGGGGGTTCAGTTTCCAGGCGAGTGTACAGACCTGTTCTTCTACAGCCGTTATCACAGTCTAAGAGGAAGAGGTCTTTACCAGAGATTAGAGAAATATCTCTGGTCTCGACACTGCGAATGCTCTCCAGCATGAGAAAGTGACCCCCTTTTTGTCGCCGAGTAGTAATTTAGTGTAAGATTTGTCTTGTTTACATCTAGTGGTGTTATGATTTGTACAATTATCTATATAAAAGGATGTTAATCTGATAAGCTGGTATTGTAGATATATGTTTCGTGTCCATAAAGGCATTGGCATGTGTGGTACTGCTTATTTATGTCGCCTGAAAAAAATACTATGTACTATTGTTTTAGTAAACATATTTGAACAAAATCTATTATTTCCTGCCCTACAAACTTTTAGATTCGTTCCAATGTGTATCTATATGTAAAAGATTGAAAAACGAAATTTTATGGTTGAAATAAAAATTGTGTTCCAATAAAAAATTACATTTACACTTTTTTCGTTTATACAATACACGTAGTTCCGATAACAGCTTCACATTTAAAGCTAAGTCAAATACAAAACAAGACAAATCTTCCACTAAATTACTACTAGCATTCGGCGACAAAAAGGAAGTCACATTTTATTCCTCAATGTCAAGACCTCTACTTTCATAGACAGTGGTTACAATAAAAAGTAACACCTGTAGCTTTTGAGCATTAAAAGTGTAATTCCAAGTTCCAACAGCCTACTTCATGGAACAGTCTGTGAAGGATGAATGTGGTGGCAACATCCTCGACTCCTTTGAAGGTTTGCTTCCTAAAATGTATGCCTACATCCTACAGAATGGGGAATGTACATGTAAAGTTAAAGAAGTGAAGGCAAGTGTATTGAACATTCTTCTGTTTAATGATTATCTGAAATAATTTGTGAAAAATTCAATGATCTGGGGCATCCAATATCATTTCTGGTCGCAAAATCATGTAGTGTATACAGAATATGTATCCAAAGTAGCACAGTCAGTGACTGATAATCAGCACTGCATCGAAACAGATGGAATCACTGCTTTGCCATAATGGCATTTTCAAGTTCCTCTACAAAATTAATTTAAAAAAAAGGAACTATGCCTACCTGACAGCATTCCTGCTGCACCATATCTGTCTACACCGATGCTGTCTGCCTCTCTACACTGGAGCTGCCTGCCTACCCATCTGGCTATCTATACAATGGCTGTCTACCTCTCAACACTGAAGCTTTCTGCCTGCCTAGCTGTCTTCACTGAACATTCCCACATCTCTAGCCAGAGCTGCCTGCCTGTCTGGTAGTCTACATCCAGCCTGGCTGCCTCTCAATACCAGAGCTGCCTGTCTTGCTGTCTACCTACACCAAGCCTGACTGACTCTCTACAGTGGAGCTGCATGCTTGCTTGGCTATCTACACCGAGGCTGCCTGCACCTCTATACCAGGACAGTTTGCCCACCTGGTTGTATACACCAGTCTACAGTCAGCATGCCAGAATTCCACTGAAGTATCCATACTTACCATGATGCTGGAATCCGACTTCTACTGAGACACTGAGATCTAACTTCTACTGAAGCATCCATGCCTAACTTCTACTGGAGTATCCGTATCTATTTATAAGAGTTGTTCTGCAACTCACCTATCTTCTACTAGGACATCAATGTCTAAGACTTGGTTTACAACTTGCCTAACTTGTAAGAATGTGAGTAGTGATGTACTGAACTGACATTGCTGCTACAACTGTGCATGTGCTTAAGTTTTCAACTGTGTGTTTCCATCAAAGTGTTTGAATAAACAAAAAAAAAAGTCCATGGAAGGGTGGAAGCAAAGACTACGAGGCATGTCCAGAAAGTAAGTACCAGTTTGTAAAAAAAGGCGTCAAGTAATTTTATCCACAATAAAATTTATTTGTACGTGAAAGTGCATTCCTTAACCTGTATTTCGACATATTTACCACCATTGTTCAGGCATTTGCCATAGCAGGGAATCAACTTTTGTATACCCTCTGCAAAGAAAGTTGCTGCCAGTGAAGACAGCCAATGCTGAACACCATTTTTCAGGTTGTTATCACTGTCAAAGTGCCTTCCTCCGAACTCACGTTTCAGGTTCAAGAACATGTGGTAGTCAGACGGCACCAAATTGGGGCTGTACGGCGGGTGAGGTAACTGCTCCCAACCGAATTGTCGAATAAGGTTTGGTGTGACACCAGCAGCATGGGGACGTGCATTGTCATGAAGCAACACAATGCCTTGACTGAGTGTTCCACGCCTTTTGTTTTTAATTGTGCATCGTAGATTTCTCAGTGTTTGACAGTATCTTTCCACATTGATGGTTGCCCCTCTGGGAAGAAACTCAGCAAGCGGAATGCCCAGTCTGTTCCAGAACAGAGTGCACATGATTTTTCGTGATGAAAACTTCTTGCATTTTTGTAGTCTGGGGGATCCTGTGTGCCTCCACTCCATCGACTGTTGTTTTGATTCTGGAGTGAGTTGACAAACTCAAGTTTCATCACAGGTCACTATCCTGCTTACGTATAAATCTCCCGCATAATTTGTAGGTATAGGGTTAGAAGTGTCAAAGCACTGCCAAGTCGCTACATTTTGTGGACATCTGAAAGCTTCTTCGGAACCCAACGGGAATGCAGTTTATTTGCTTTAGCGTAAATGCTTTGTGACACTCCCATGCAAAACAGTTTTTTAAATTTGTGGAAACATTACACGAAGCGCTCGTATTATGAATAGTCTGTTTTCACGAACTGCCTTATTCACTTGTTCAGCCAAATCATCAGTGACAACAGCAGACCGCTTACTCTATGCTTCTTGATGAACATTGGACCGTCCATCATTGAATTGCCTAACCCATTTTCTTACAATTCCATCTGCCATTGCATTTTCATCATAAACCTCTACCAATTGACGATGAGTTTCAGCTGGATTAACATTACTTGCATTCAAAAAACGTATTATGGAATGCACTTCACAGTTGACAGGATCAGAAATCGTCTCATACATCTCGAATAGTCACAAACAACTGCAAACACAAGATGATCAGCCTGTTGTAGCATGAGTGGACGGACAATGAACTATAGAGATATGTGCGCATGCGTGGAACAGCTACACTAGCATTGCGGTGCTGGAAGAACTGTATTTACTTTACAGACACGCCTCGTATCTATGAGTGTTGAAGAGAAAATATGTATGTTATTTAAAGAGTGATTGTGCTTTGGGAAAGAAAATATGATTTTCGAACTGATATGTGTGACTTATTATTTTGTTGTTGTTCCCTGCAGTATTTCCAAAAAAAAATAATAATAATAAATTAATTAAAAAAATTAATTAAGTAAAAACTATTAAGAAAAAAATATGTATAAATTGAAGGACACATACTCACCTCAAATGTCAGCAGTCAAATGGCGAGAAAATACACTTAGCCTAGGGTTGTATGATGATGGGGGGGGGGGGAGAGAGAATGGTGGGTGTTTTATTATACTGGTGATCGCAGCGATTGCACCTCAGTCGAGTATTGGTAATCGTGGAGGGCGGATCTTCTGGAGGTAAGTCCATTGCTGAAGGGGATGCTTGTCTACACCTCCCCTAGTATGCAGGGGAATATAATCATGATAGAGGTATCCCTTAAGGAGTTGTAATATAGACATCGTAGAAAAAGTATGCTACAGGAGAGAGGATATGCTACAGGAGAGGAGGTATACATTAAGGGCACCTGGTGGAGGGGATATGTTTTACACAAATAGAAGAAAAATGCTTGTGGTATGGGTATGTTTTACATACATATCAGGAGAAATTGGGGTATGGTATCAGATAGATGAGGAGAGAAGGGGTATACCACAAACCTGTGGTATGTGTATGTCTTAAGGGCAGTCCATGAGTGGTTAGACTTGTCCTAGGGAGATGAGGATATGCCACAAGCCTGTGGTAGGCTATGCCAGTGGAGATATTTGGTCAGTACTCAACTAGGTCTTTAGTGCTGGTGAGGGGTGACATTATGTGGGTATGGAGCAGTAGAGGAATAAAAGGGAAATGGAATTGGATTAACCCTGAGAAAACTCGCCGACCGGCAGCATCGTCCAACATGATTCCCACACATGAAAATCTGGGGACCGACCCTGCCGGAATATTTCTCCAGGTATCTCAAACCTATGGTGAAGGGGGTATGGTATGACTTAAGGACATCTGGGGGAGGGGAGTGGTAGGGCTATGTCATAAGCCTGAGTGGAGAGGGGTTCCACAATTGTGTGATAGAGGGCAATTAGCTTAGGGGTATGTCATATAGACATGGGAGAAGGGGTATGCCTTAGAGGTATATCACCAGGAGGGAGGGAATAACTTCAGCCAATCATGTAACACTTTCCCTAGCCTCCAGCACCCACTCTTTGAACTTCCTCTCCTAGACTAAGTGCCAGGCAATCTGCCCACACGGCACTTAGGTGCTATTCATACCAAAAAGGTCACACAACACTTCCCCTCCCTCCCAACCCTACACCACTTCCCAGCTCTCCCTCCTTCCTTGGTGGGGCCCAACCCCATCAGTCAATCAAAGCCCTCATGGCACTTAGATACTATAAGTACCAGCCAATCAGGAATAAGCCACATCCCCTCCCCTCCTCCTACAGACACCACACTTCTAATCAGAGGCCTCGCAGCACCCTAAGAGGGTAGGGCTTATGCCATTAAAATGACACTTGTGCCTGTTTTGCTCTCTTTGCATCAGAACATACATGTTGTCCGTACTATTTATTGGAAGTGTGTCTTTATTCATTCATGTCTCTCATTTGACAGCACACATAAGAATATGATTATTGCGACATAATATGTCTGTGACATGCCAGTAGATTCCCAAGACAAGGGAGAGTTAAAACATCTAATCACTGACTATGAAGCAGAGCTGCAGACGTGCACGTACGGCATTGAAACCTAATTGTGCAAATATATTTTCGCTACATAAATCGTGGCTTATCAATGGCACATACATGTGCCAAATTGCGGCTTTTTATTTTTTATTTTTATAGAAACAATGTTCCACGAACAATGCTTTTCTTGAAGGGAAGTGGTACAAAAGTACATTTTGGCAGTTTTACCTACTATACCTATTATAAAAATTACTAGTATTAAGATGACGTAGTATCGTATACGTATGCTATACATATAGCAAAATGAATAAAAACATTCGTCTCATACAAGACATAATCTACAACCAAATACTGTGTTTTTGTTGCATTTATATCACACTCAAAGATGTAGGCACATACATACACATATGCAAGTTAGCAGATGCAATCACTTGCTCAGGACCAATGTGTGACAGACAATGTATTATTTAGAAAGACTAGCACAGAAAAAACACTCACTCATACACACAAGTATTAGGCACGTTTATTAGATCAATACGAGATAGCTAGACCTGTCTTTACACTTTGAAACGTAACGACATACTTGCACATACACACAGATCAGATACAGTACTATAACTGAGGACCAATAACGACAATAATAATATACAAATACATGAAAACATATAGGACAATCGTCAAGTAGAGAACACGGTCGCGTACAGTACATAGTCTACAACTAAATTCTGGACCAACTTATGACATAGATGGTAACTTAGGGCTGTCTTAAAAAGACATCTACACACACCCACACACACCTGTCCTTCACTATCAAAGAACCAAAACATGACAGCAAGCCACAGATGACATAGGCGCAAAACTAAGTCTGGAAAAACTTACACCCCACTACACAATCAAATAGGTTCTTCTCATAACAACGAACTAAGTTAGATATTAATACAGCTGACTTGTATCAAAATGATTTACAACAGCAAAGCAATGACGAGTGAAACATTATCACACACGGACAAAACAAGCAGGCAATAGAGCACCACACCAGGTTCAAGTTGACATATTCACTGTGACTAGACTTGATTTTTCACTGCGTCAATGAGCTACCTTTTGTGAGACTGACAGCCTGTTACACCGACCTCTGTTAAAAGTACTACTAACATAAGTTATGTAACACATGTTAAGTAAGTTTGAAATATGTTAAATTCGATTTGTTTCACCATCGTATGTCAGTGTTATGTTAACTGACATGGCTGTTAAACAGAAAATAGCATGCAGTGGCTTATATTTGATACCCCACCTATTGTAAAAATATTAGAACACAAACAACTGGTTGTGTGTGCATGCATTTGTTGTAGAGGAGGCTAAGTCAGTTGTAATTAATGGAGGTAAAACAGAAATGTTAACGTGCTACAACTGTTAATGCCTAGAGAGGAAAATAAATATAGAACTTGTTGACAAGTACAAAGAAATAATTTGTCTGGTTGACACATCCAGCCACAGCCCTAATCGTGAAATATAGAGCGTGGATTCCTCACAGTGGGTAGGCAAACACTGAGAAGGGATTTTTCTAAATTCTACCTCTACGGGAGTAAAAATAAGTGTTTTTCATTTTGTTTAATGTTATATATCTACCCACAGGGGGTGAAAAGATGAGAAATGTGTTCTGTTAATTAAAATACCTAATTAATTCTGGTGCAACCTTATGTTATGCAGCACTGCCATAGCCACAATTATTGTGTGTTACTTCTTATTGTGTATTCTTATTCCGATTGACAACGCAGGAAGATTTATTTTCAAAACACCAAATGTCCTTTCCATTAAGTTCTTTGTCCTGCGATGTGTAAGTTAAACGAGCTCTGTTTACAGGATGTCCAAATTGTGTTAAAAGTAAGTCTTTGAAAGGTAGCCTCTATCTCCAGAAAGAATCCCTTCACGTATTCTCCCTATTCCAAACATTATTAAATATGATACTATCGTTAACGGAACTCGACCAGCGACACTAGTTAAAGTAGCCCGGATTACTTACACATTGACGGAGAAAAATCGGTTTTCTAGTTTTAAATATTTCTGCTCTAGCACACCAAGACTATTTCTTTTCTATAAGTGTACGTTCAGTACTCTTAATACACCTGGACAATATGTCATATCAAAATACTTCATTACTGTAGCACCGTCTTCAACAGCATCAGGGAAGTATTAAATATCTTGGTCTTGATTCTACTACTGCATAACGAAACCTAATTAAATGATCTGTATACCGTAGTTTTTCATCCACTAGAAATCTCTCTCACAACTAATTGGAAGGCCCCCGTAGCATAAGCCGCATTGCAACTAGTTACTGCTGCGTAGAAAAAAAAAAGAGAGAGGGAGACATAATTTAACTTAGGCTCTTATTGCATATATAAAGTAATCAATCTCTCTTCCTCAGCATTAAGATAATTGAGGTGCTGTGAATTTCACCAATTGACAGCCATTGTGAGCTTTAAACTAATGTTAAGATGTTTAACAGTCCATCTCTAGGCTGTTAAATTTAACAGAGCCCTTAACAGTTGTTAGGCCTAACAGAGCTTGGTAAAACACTTCACATGTTAAATCTTCTATCAATTCTCTTTAACAAATGTTAAATGCTTAACAGAGGTTGGTGAAACCGGATCAGATATTTTTTAATATGTTATCACAGAATAACAATACTACTTATTTATTATGTGATGTCATGGTTATGTCAGTGCAAAACTGTTGAACCTACTTAGATTGATTACATTTTTGCTATAGTGTGTTTCCTGTTCATTGTTGTACAATTAACTACTATAAAGCTTAGGATATGATAAAGCGTTTTGCCAATAACGATTACCGAGGGACATATTTTTGTCATACACTTCCGGCAATCCCAAAAGCCAAATAAATTAAAGTATTTCATCAGTGTTATGTAATAAACTGTCGACCATGTCATATTATAATGCTCTACCACCACAGAGCAAATAATAAAAGTCATAACTCCTATGTTACCAGAGGTAAGAGATACATACAGATTAAGCATAACATATGTGTTAGGGCGAGGGAGCGTCCGTAGAAGAACAGGTCTGGACACTCTCCTGAAAACTTGATCCCCTTGTTGTTTGGCTGCAGTTCACCAAGTTACCGAGAGTGTTGTGCGTCTTTGGCGCTGCAATCAGGGCGGTCGGGCTCAAACTCCACCCACTTCCTTCCCACTTTTTTCCGTTGTTTACATCATAAAGATAAACAATTTATCGAAACGTATTTTTTTATCAATTTGTGAAATACTTCCTTCGCTCACAATCCTAAAGACTGGCTCCAGCAATCTGTATTTACTTTATAATGTAAACACTGGAAAAAAATGGGCGGAGTTTGAGCCCGACCGCCCTGATTGCAGCGCCAAAGACCCACAACACACTCGGTAACTTGGCGAACTGCAGCCAAACAACAAGGGGGTCAAGCAAAATAAATTGGTAGATAGGCGAGTGTTCAGACCTGTACTTCTACGACCGTGGGCGAGGGGTATGAGGCCTTCAGAAGGAACGGGAAGAAGCTAATCTGCCATACTGGTAACTGAAAAATGTTGTTTATCACCATAGCAACTTGTATAACGCGGCTGTGGGTTGGCCAACCATAACTTCACTTCTCAGTACATGTACAGGAACAGCTGATTGCGCTCCGCCGTATTCCTAACTGAATAAACAAAGTGTGCTTGACCTCAGTATAAGCTGCTAATACTCAATCTGTACTTTTCTCTCATATTTGTATGTTACACACCGAGAACCTTATTTTTTGCCGAAGATGTTCGAAGCATTTTATCTATGGCTACAATCACCCTCCACCTAATGCCAACTTTAGACACTCAGTGTATCACAAACTTCATTTTTAGTAATTGGTAATGGCAATTTTTCTTTTGTCTTCAGCGCTGTTAAGGGGTGACATGGGGTGAGTATGGAGCAGCGCCGGATTGAAGGGGCGGAGGAAACAGGAGATACCCAAGAAAACTCACCGACTAACGGCATCAATCTGTTTGATTCCCACAGACGAAAATCCGAGGACCGACCCCGCCGGGAATCGAACCCGGATCGCCTTGGTGGGAGGCGAATGGTCTGACAATTCGGCCACCGCGGTCCCTCGGCATGTTAGAATTTGACATACAAAACTTCGAAAGGTTATGGCTGTTCAACAATTAAACACTTCCCAAAATTGCCATGTTCACTTTTCATATAATTTTCGTTATTGCAATTAACGTTTCAAAATACTAAATGAAAGTAACTATTTGTTAGTGACATGCGTTAGTATAGATACATTATTTCAAATTGTTATTATTTCACTGTAGCAATTATTTTTCGTTGCATATTTTATCCGACTGAGGGGTAAAACTTCGGCATTCTTCGGTTAAATGTTCGTTTTCCCAATCACAGTTACGACGGCGTGTTCTACCACGGTCCGGTCTTCTCTCATAATTTACTCAATGTGACCCTGCCAGAAGGCGGGAACACGTGGTGGATTTCATTTCAATATTCGAGTATGAATAAAATGTGATGTTATGTTACTGCACTAAGAATCTAATGAGGGATACAAAATAGTTGTATGCTTTGTACGACGCATTCGGAATGATATTGGTTCATTGGTCCGGCCATCCTGTTTCCGGTTTCCCACTGTTTCTCAAAATCGCTCCAGGCGAATGCTTGGATGTTTCCTCAAGGGGGGCCAGCAGGGACTTCATTTAGGGGAGGCAGGGAGGCAAATGTCCCTCCTAGATTTAGAAATTTAAGTGTAACTTTTTTTGTATTTTGTTATTTAAATAATGCTATCTTAAGTACGTAAAACTAACGTTTTATTATTAAAGTTTCTAATGTATACATGCTTAATTAATAAAAAAGATGCAACAAGTTCACTGTCGCCGAAAAAAAATTTTCATACCCCCCCCCCCTCCCTCGAAGAAAAACCTGAAATAATGCCCCTGGGGGCCAGTATCCACTATTTTGGAATAATGGAACGTCTGCATTTAATTTGGCCTGTATATTTCCTATAATGATTTATGCTTCGACAAGGCAGAAGTAATAGTTTCTTACATTGGATACAGTTGGCTTTGATTGACTACTATTGCTAATACTATATATGAAACCATACGTAGAAAAAAATTTGTTTTCTTCCTCCGGAAAGTTTGAAGTCAGAAACTAGTAAAAATAAAGTGTGACAATTTGTAACGCTTAAGCAGGTAATATCTGTGGAATGCTAGAAGATAAATTTTGATAAATATTTACTCAGTGATAGAACTTACAGCGAAAATTCAGGAATTCTAAGATGACATGTCCCTCCCCTTTTATTCTATCCTAGTTTCTGTCCTACTGCAGTTTTGCGTAACCGCCTCTAGTTACCTGTCTGTGGATGAGACTTAAAGCCCAACAAAAATATACATAAAAAGAAGTGTTGTACAAGAATGCCATGTGTTGTAGCTGGCAACACTGCAGAGGGGACCGACCCCCTGTGAGAGGTCGTCGCGCCGGGAGGAAGCGAGGTCGGCCATTGTCCACACCCCCCTCCAGTGTCACACACACGGGGTCAGGGGTCGGGCGGACGACCCCGCAGTCACTACACCTTCCGGCTTCCCGCGCCCCGTACTTGTGTGGAACACCTGTAACATCCCGGCTCGATTTATTTTATTTCATCTTGCAATAATTAATAGGCGAAGTTAAGAACGTCCGAGCGGAGAAAAATAATTTTAATATTTCTATGAAATAGTTGTGACACGCACAATGATTGCCATTACCATGTATCAACAGCAATAGCAATTAATCAGTATAATTTCTGAATATCAAAATTAACCGTCATGCGACCATTCATTCTCCTCGGCAACATGACACGAAGCCGACAGAACTATAATGAGAAAGAAATTATCAATGTTACTGTTTATATGCTAATAAAACTAAAATGTGTATATTTCGTCTCTGTGGAGAGAGCAGGTGCGGCTTCTGGACGGCAGCCTGGCTCCTCACCCCCACCCCACTTGTACCCCCGTTAGCTGTTGGCGGAGAGGGGAGAGTGCCGCCTGTACAAATTAAGATACAAATGTTAATTATTATAATAGTAAGTAGTATATAAGGAACATTAGGATTTAGGAGCCTCAGTGGTAAATATTGTCAAGTGTAATGAGGGAATATTAATGTGAACATTGAAATAAATGCGGCAATGACAAGAATTTACTATCCTCGAGGGGCGGGGCTGTTTTGAAAAACTGGGCTCGTGACTGGCCCAAGGGAACCAAAGCCTGCAGGACAAGTGGCGGGAGTTTTGGCACCAAACAGGAGCAACGCGGGGGAGTTGAAGGTGAGATAGAGACGTCGGGAGACGTGTGAGGACGACGGACCGGGGTGTTACCGCCGGCGTCGACTCAAGCGTCGCGACGCGGAGTAGAGGCAGAGATTTTAGAGCCAGCTGACTACGGACCGGGGTGTTACCGCCGGGCGTCACGACGCATTAGGGTGCAGTAGAGTCACGAACGGCGAGAGGCCTGGGGTGTTACCGCCAGGGCCGATTCACGTGTCGCGAGATTGACCAGTCGTGTGGGTGAAATTTAAACCGGGCCGAATAATCCACGTCAGGAGAGGACAGCGACGACTTGCTACCCGTCAAAATAGGACTGACTGACTTTTACTTACTCTTGCAACAACAGCACCAATAGCAATTAGTAAGACACGTAAAGAGTACAACACAGAGGGGCGTCG
Organism: Medauroidea extradentata; assembly: GCA_003012365.1. NCBI lineage: Eukaryota > Metazoa > Arthropoda > Insecta > Phasmatodea > Phasmatidae > Medauroidea > Medauroidea extradentata. The sequence goes on along the minus strand of PNEQ01095764.1, from coordinate 34,294 downwards.
CATAGTGTTAGTTTTGTAGACGTTTCGTAAAAGTACATTTTCCTCTTACAAAAAACAGCTCAGCCAGTTTTTCCATAATGGCATTTCAAACTCAATATTTGCATGTTTTTACTTCAACCACCCCCCGAAAACCAATCAACGTAATGAAACGAAATTAGAAAATCCATGTTACGGGCCACGGTTTGAAGCATACAAAAACCTACAACAAAACCGATGTGTATTCTAAAAAATTGTTGAAAGCCGCAAAATAATTCCTAATTACAGAAATATTTTTATTAAAGTACAAAAAAAAATGCAATAAGTTTTTATAATCATCGTGTTGTATGTAACCCGTAATATTTAGTTTTACTCAGTGAATGACTGACTGAAATAAATGTTACTATGGGAAAACTGTTTTTTATGAAAATGTAGTCCCAAGTAACATCTACAAAACTAACACTATTTCATACCAATATAAAATTATGATTTATGATTTCTCCCCACTTGAACACCCATTTTCTCCTCCGTCTTTTCCGGCAGCTGTAAAATTAACTGTAGAATTAAACGGAGGACCTGAAACGAGCATACACACGTGTAACATTTTTTTAAAACCATACCTAGGCAGGCATTAATTACGCACGTTGAGGAGTTTTCAAATGAACTTGTAACAGCCGAATATCTACACACCGTTCGTCGAAAAAGTAAAGTTATGAAAACTAATAACGTAAATTTTTGTTCAAGTGTCAACAACACTGAGTATTAAAAAAATTAATCCAATGCCATATTTTTAAACACTGTTCTTACGTAACCTGCTGCCTACATTTGACGAGAGAGTCTACAACCGGCGGTGAAAATAGACGTAAGCAATTAATGGCAGATACTTTTTTAAAGTTTAATTTCAAAAAAGATACCTAGAATAAACAGACGTATTGCAATAAATGGCGACGATGCAGTAAAGCCAGCACCAGTAGGCTATATGTCTAGCAAGCAGCTATCAGGTGTACGGATCGCAACACAGATAGCGCAGCAATGTCGCAAGGCATCAGGTCTGGTAGAGAATGTACACAGTGGAAGTAAATAGAGCCTGATAGTGCGTGTGCTTTCCGTACTTCGTGGATGAAGATAAGGCGTGCAGCATTGCTAGAGAGTGCGTTCTCTTTTAGTCTTTCATTTTTTATTTCAGGAATACGTATTTGCGCACAGGCCTACGCAACGTCTTCCTGTTTTTAACAGATGCTTTATAAGTGGCCTACGGACTTGGCGTGCGAACGGTGTTGTAACGTGCTGAGCTTATTCCCTTCAGTGCGCCACGATTTTGTCGGGAAAATATATTTGCACTATTTGTTTTCAATGCCTTAAGTACACACCTGCAACAGGGGCGTCATTTAGGGGGACAGGGATGGGGGCAAATGTCTCCCTCCCCTCTTTGGATTTAGAATTTTATGTGTATAAAATATATATTTTGTATTTTGTTATTTAAATAAAGCTAACTTAAGCACATAAAATATTTTATTATTAAAGTTTCTAATTTATACATGCTTAATAAATAAAAAAGATGCAACAAGGTCACTGTCGCCGAAAAAAAATCTTGTCCCCCTCCTCCCAAGCAAAATCTGAAATGACGACTCTGATCTGCAGCTCTGCTACATGGTCAATGGCTGAATGTTTTAACTCTCACATGTATTGGAGTTCTACTGACAAATCACAGATGTGTGGTGTCACAATAACCTTATTCTGAACGGGGAAGTACAATTAGAGACGTGTTAGAACAACGACACAAGGGATTTATTTATTTCTTAAGGTAATATCATCCTGCGGGCATCTGCTTTAAGTGCATGCAACACGAAATGACGAGCATTGCACGGTAACACTCTGACCTCAGGATCCTAACTTCTGACAACAAAGTTAATAAAAGTAATAAAGTGATCCTTTGTTTTGGAATAGCTCCCGTCATAGTTGTAAAGTTCTTGGAGTGGACAGGAACAAATTTATCACAAAACAGTGTATTTTTAAATCCTCGAAAATAAGCTGAATTAAACACTTGCTATTTTATAAACATAAATTTTTCGTCTGAGCAGTAACAAATACAATTTTTTTAAATTAATTTTCTGTGAAATATCTATTCTATCCAGTGCAAGTTGAGGTGGTAAGAGCGGGCGGACTTGAGCCCCTCAATGAGGTCCCCCCCCCCTCTTTTTTTCTGGACCTGCCACACACACATATATGTATATATATATATATATATATATATATATATATATATATATATATATATATATATATATAGGGGGAGAGAGTGTATAAAGAATTAGCATCTTCTATTCATTATGTTTGCTAGTCTTGATTACAACTGTCCCAATACAAAATATAAACTAAACCCTTTTTTTTATTAGTTTAACGAAATAACTCCATGATTTTAAGAAGCATATTCACACTAAATGCAGACTTTGGAATTTACTAACCCTTTTTAAGGCCTTGTTACGGAGTTTTGCAGTGATTTCGAAAATAGTTTTTATTGCTATACCTAATACTCATATCAAAATTTCGCTGCACAGTTTTGACACTTATATGTTATAATTTGTACCTGAATTTTTTTGCAGAATTATACTGAACGGTTTTTTTTAAATTTCATTACCCTAAGTACCACGTTTTTCGTCGTGAAAATAAACAAAAATGAAGGAAATTATTTTTTTGCTGGCGAATGGTACATTATTTTTAAAAAAACGCGTCCCCAGTATTGTGCATCGTGTGATTGCACATTGACTCAAATTTTTTCAAAACTTTTGGTTAAAAAATATTTGAGTCATTGGCACAAGTCGGAAAAAACTCGGGAACAAGCCCTTAAGGGGCATCCATAGATAGGTTGCGTTTGTGTGTGAGGCAGGAGCGGTCAGGTTGCCGTTCGCCGACATATGTAATGCATTATCGCCTCTCCGCGCAAGTCACTCAGCTATTTTTCCTATGGGACTTTAAGCGATGACTACATTATTTTTATTTGCAGGCAGCGTAGTTCAAAGTCTAACGCTTGTTTCTATAGTTTTGTTTTTCGAATCCGGTTATTATTTTTACACATACGTTAGTCTGAAAACCCAATTTTTGGCCATTTTGAAGGGCCCGAAAATAATGTTTTGAATGAACCTGCTGAATTTTTGAAACTATTGCGACATCTCGTAGATGTAGACTATTAATGTAATCAGCCTTTAGTAGTATCACCAAAAAAAAAAATAATAATAATCACAACTCGCTGCAGCGCATTTCAAGCGCAGGTGGGGAAAGTGGCCGCCTTCGTGAAGGCATTTTTAACGTTCGACATAATACCGGCATTACGCCTCCTTAAATCCTAAAATGATGACGTGACTTTGCACGGAGAAAAAAATTTGTTCCAGTCAGCCATGTATACGTTACAAGTATGTATTTGATCCAACAACATCTTGGTTGCAATAGCAATATATGAAATGTGTCAAATTGGTATTGTTGGTTTAACAAAATGTACATTTAAATGGAATAAACCCTGTTGTCGAGAGAACTAAACCAGCGTGGCAAGCAAATATTTGGTTGATTCAAATTTCACAGACTTGTTTCGCCGTACACAAACAAGTACACGGTTGAACGTACCAAACCTTTTTCTCTGTGAGTGAGAAGGGGGGAGGGTTTCTCGGTGCCCTTCAGCAGCCAGGAGCCGGAGTGGACACTTCTCGGACATCGTCTCCTCGGGCTGCGCTGATAAGCTCAGCACGACGGCCCGCGGGTCAATGGACCGAACATTGTTGCCACACTTGAAGAAGAGTCCTCGTCTGGCGCATGAACGGCGTTGCAGCATGTCACACATATTCTTTTTTACGCCAAACAGCTTAACTTATTTATATTACCTTTACATATGAAAAGAACACACTTGAAACTATGCTTCTATGATTTTCAAAATTCAGCTCACTTTTGTTAGAAACATGATTTCCGGGCCTCACAAAATAGCTAAAAACGGCTTTTTTAGACTGCTGTAACTCCAAAAATTACGACAGATTCACTGAGAACTTCGTGTTCACACGAGAAAAGGAATGACGGCCACTGTATACAAGAGCAGTGCTTATTTATATAATTGTGATGTCCACCGTGCTGGCAAAATACATCCGAATAATACGATAACTACCCGTTGACTTCCCCATACCCCTAACGGTCGAGCTAACATTTGGCAAGTTAGTAGGTAACAGCACATACACTAGAGAATTATTTGGTACCAATCTGGACAACAATGGTACGAGCGTCAACAATAAGCACTAAACCGGAACATAGTAGTATTCTTTTTCCCACGCGACTTTCAGTAGTGGCACTGTAATTACGTTGTGGAAAGTAAGTCGTAGAGTCAAACGAAAGTATGGAATTTTTCCCGGAAATAGAAGTCTGAAAATGACGTTTTTAGTATTTTGAGGGGCCCCAAAATTATGTTTCTCCTCGGCATGTCGTAGAAGCGGAATTGGAAGTGTGTATTATTTTATCAAATAAAAATATTGAGAACAAGTTTATCAGTTTAACAAGAACATGCGTGACACGCTACGAAACAGTTCATGCGCCAGACGAGGGCTCTCAGCATGGTCATTAGAGACGATACCGTTGCCTCGAACAGACAGAAAACAGAAAGAAAAGCGGCCAATTTCTACAGTAATGCACGACACCAGCATTCGCCAGGACTGAGTTCGGAAATCCACTAGAAATCCAAAGTCAGGATGTCCGGACCTGGGATCGAACCCAAGTCTTCCCAAAAGCTTGCAAGGTAGTATCTGGGCTCGGGATGACAGCTGGCTATACGCCACTCTTGTTTTGCCGCGTACGTCCGAGTCGGCGATATACGAGGCAGTTTCGCTTCTGCAGTCGTTATTCTGCGGCGATATTCGGCTAGTACTTTTGCACCCAAGTGTGTTTGCTGCTTTTACGCAATTAGCAGTTCACGTACTGTATTGTGTGAGACTCTCAAAAGACGGTTGTTTTAAACCCTAGATGGAACAGCGACGGAATGCAATGGGGTGGCAGAAGCGTCCCGACAAAATCAACTCTTCGGCAAAAAAAAAGGTTGAGTGGTTTTTTTTTTCCCTCATTCGAATCTAGTCGCCACAGCGACAGATTGACGCTTTAATCGAGAGGTCGGAAGAATCTTCCAATTTTTTGTACCAAATGTGAAACTACGGTACGTAAACCATAATTGTGGTACGCATGGTATAACACAATTTAGAAAGCCTCGCTGTTTCCTCCATGCGTGTGAGTGTGATGCCATATAGAATGGCGTGTTTTCAAGCCAGTAAGCCCGGCTTAGACTATAAGGCCGCGTAATAGAATTAATATATTTATTGTAGCAGAGACTTGTAAGGAGGGATTTTGATGTTCGATAAAACCATCGATTGTTGATGACCTTGCTAGAATGTACTTCCAATCTATTTCTCAATTATTCTCAAAAATGCAACCGCTGTAATTGGTGAGACAGTTTAATATAGCTTGTTTTACAGTGTTTGTCATATTTAGATAAGGACTTACGGCGGCTGCCTGCCAGAAACTTTTTCTAGTGTGCGAGAAAGAATGATAAAAGTGACGCTCACACGCGCATCAAGTGAAACGTTGGGCGCTTTCGAAAGCTCACGAAGGTAGGGTATAGGCGGTTCGTGATAAAGTGATCACTCAAAAAAGCCATCTGTATTACCACCTCCCGATAAAGTTCTGGATAAAACATACCTAGAAGATAGTTCAGAAAAGTGTATTACGACCCTCTGATATCGCTTATCCGAAAGTCCATCCACTGGATAGGGTATCAGCTACTACGACCTGCTGATAGGTACTTATCAAGAAATTAAACGTGTAATTGGAACAAAAATGGCGTTATACATGTTTGTTAATCATGACGTTGAGGTTAGGGTACCACTTCACAAAATGGAGACCTATAAGTATTGGTGACTGCAGAAAACGTAATATAAATTATAAGATTATTAATTATTACGTAGGTATTTCAGCTTAAATTTTTCATGTTATGTTTTATTTTGGTTTCGAAGCGATTATAAACACTATATGTAACTAATTTATTTTAACCAGAGTTTATTGTGTTGCATGCATGAATTATAAAACAAAATTTATCTAGGTCTATTATTTTACAATAATTTACCTAATGATGATGTTAAACATGAGAAACAGTGACAATTTGTAATATTCGCGAAACCTTAAAACCATAACAACCAAACGAAACAAATTTCAACTAAAAAGTATACAGTTAGCCACATTTTTACTATTAACTTATGAAAAAATTAACCAAGTACCTCCGAACATCTACCTGATAGTTATCCGGTTTCTATCCAGAGGTCATAATACACAATGGCTGACTATCAGTTACTGATAGCCTATACAGCAGATAGTACTCAGCCAGTTTTATCAGGAAGTGGTAATACAGACCCTAAAGTTCTATTTTCTGCTAATTCATATAATTTCCGTAACGTTACGGCTGGCGAAGGGAAATGTATAATCTTTCTGGACACGTCACTTGACGTTTGCGCGTGTAAGATTACAATGTCCAGTCAGTATGAATCGATACAGTTTGATAAAAAAAAGTTTATTAAGTATATGAAATTAAATTATGTCAGTTACAGTTGATTTTGTTTCAGTATTGTCGAATTTAAATAGGAAAATACGCGGAACAACATTGCGTAATTTCGCTGCCAACTATACAAGCAGTAAGGCAACAATAGACTAATGTTGAATTATATGCAGTAACGGCTAGTGATTTTTTCCAAATGTTAAATTTTTAGTGCTCACTTTATCCCGAACGACCTATAGGTCAGGTATAATTTCAATTTAAGGTGTTCGAAACGTAACCCAAGTAAAATTTAAAATTTACCTGTGTTCAAGTGTTCACCTGACAGCCTCTCGATGTTCGAGAGCATGTTAAGTGGCGGTTAGCAGACGAAAGTCGCTATTTGGCGCCAAAAATATGTAAACAGTAGACACTACAAAGACCACAAACGTGAAACTGAATGCACTGTGTTCAAACTATCAAAGAAGCAAGCACGAAAAGAATATTATTGTAATTATATTTAAAATATCGCGTAAACAATGTGCTGCGGACGTCGCATTTAGCAAAACACTTAAAATGTATAAAATGTGTATGCTTTATTTTGTTCCCGCCATCTTAAAACACTCAACAGAATTACAAGCGTTCATCAAACACTGGTGATCGACAAAACCTGGCCACGTGACTGACCTTTTCATCACAAGCTTCTAAGGCTGTTCACAGTAAAGTAGCATTTTCAAGATAATTTTTAGTACAGCAACATTGCTGCAGGCAGTTTAAAGATGCAGAATGATATTCGGTCCCCGTTTACTTGCAGGCTTGGTATTAACAAAGTTCTCCATCATCAACCGTGATCGCACTGCAATCGCAGAACAAATTTTCATGTATTCCAATTCCAGCTTGTCCTGAAATGAATTTACGCATTTTCCCGGTACCAGATATTTCAGGGTGATTTGATTTAAAACATCAGTTTCTCGTGACGAACAGAGTTTTCAAGTATCTGATGCTACTCTGTACACGCCATTCCTCCTGTTCGCCTGTAAATTGCAGTTTTTTTTTTTTTTTTTTTTTTTAATATTTGTTCAGGTTTAAAGTGCACGTACGCGCACACACACAGTATGACTCGGAATTCGAGCGATGAGTTGACATGATAATATATCGCGAAAATGTTTTGAGCCTACGTACCCTTAAAAGCGGTGTAGTTTCTTGTGACTTGTTCGATTGGGTGATACACGTCTGACACAACGTATCTGTCTGCAGCTCAATAACATGAGTCAAATATTACGATATCGGTATTCTGATTGGCTCATTATAATAGGATAATATCTCCAAGTATAAGCTAAAACCAGTAATCTTCTGGAAAGCTGAACGTGTGTTGAAATCCAGCAAACAGTCAAGTTTTCCCGCGATAAACCATCATTAGTAGAGCGTAGAGGTACGTCAATTTCGTGGATTCATCTGGCAGTAGCCTAGATTTCTCAGTCCTGTACACGCTCTGGATACAGTCGTATAGTCAATTTATTCATTGGCTGACAACATTACAAGTGATAGCTATGAATCATTTCCTTATTTACTACTGGCTTGCAGTAGTCAAATGCGTTTCGTGACAGCCGCCAGCTAATCACACACGTGATTATGAAGTATATATTTTTGGCGTTCAACCTGACCTGGAATGTATTTGCGAAATTGATGTTTATCGCGGGAAAACTTGACTGTTTGCTGGATTCCAACGTACGTTTAGCTTACCAGACAATTACTGGCTTTCGCTTGTACGTGAAGCTGTTGCCCTATTTGACTAAGCCTATAAGAATTCCGCTATTGTAATATTTTAATGCCAGTTATTGGTCTGCAGACAGCTATATGTTATGTCAGACGTACATCAGGCAATCAGATATGTTGCCATTAACCACAGTGTTTTCAAGGGTATGTTGGCACAAAACATTTACGCGATATACCATCAACTCTAGCAATGAGTACAGACATGCAAATTTCACGTTATTATTTGACGACAGGCTGGAATCCACTGGCCTATACTCACCCGAACACACTCCGTTACTGGATCCGGACTTTCGTAGCTTTGTGTGTCCACATTACAGGATAGCGGGCGTTTAAATATTAGTTGACCTTATATCATTGGTTAAAAGTATTTCAGAGCGTGACAGACAAACTATAGACCATGGGTGGGGAAACTGCGGCCCGCGGGCCATTTGTGGCCCGCGAGGTCGATTTGAGTGGCCCGCCACATCTTCTCAGAAAAACATTGGAAATGGCCCGCAAACATTACTGTACTGAAGTGACCGCATTGGTCCAAGGAGTGTTTCGTATAGTTTTATAAGTGTCAGCTTGCATTATTACATTGCAACTAAAGGCGAAAGAATAGTAACATATAACAATTATAAATGACACACTCTTTGAATAAAAAGGTCACGCGATCATGTGAAGTCGCGGCGAGTGGTATTATATTTCCTAGGTTCTTTCTTATCTGTACATGTGTCTCTCGCGACTTGGTAGCGACAAGTAGTGTTGTTCTTCACAAACAAAAGTTTACCTTTTAGTAACTCTATACCTCAACGTTCCTGCACACCCGATATGATTCTTCTGCATTTAAACTTATCAGCAATAATAATATTTCCGTCTATCCACACTTTTTTTTTAACCAAATGACCTACTGAACGCAGTGTGTCCTGCATTTTACTCGCGGTCGGTTGGCAGATAGTGCGTTACGCCTTTCCTGCCACTAGCTCTATTTTTCAGTCGAAAAAAATGGCGACCTCAAGCAAGAAACGAAAGGTGTCAGATGGCCGCATGTTTCATGAAAAATGGACTCAAGAGTTTTTATTCGTGAACGTAGACGACAAGCCAGTTTGTCGTATTTGTGGTTTTTCGGTAGCAAAACATGCAGCATCACCCTTCTCACTGATTTTATTTATGTGCGCAAGTGTCATTTTCTCTGCAAAAACACCAGACAGTGAGTGAGTTTTTGTACAATATTTCTGTATATTTTAAAGATTTTGTTCCGTATTTTTTCTACGAAATGGCATTTTAGTTACATTCTGTGCTACTGTTTCATAATTTTTATGCTTACATTTTGTGGTGGCTTCTTCGAGTATTGAAGCAGACATACAGGGACTTGTAGCAGATTTGCAGCAGCACCCTTCACACTGATTTTATTTATGTGTAAAGTCCATTTTCGCAGCAAAACCATCAGTTGGTGAGTGAAGTTTTTTTTGTACAAATTTTCTATTCAGTATTTTTTTTCTACGAAAAGGCATTTTAGTTACATTCTGTGCTACTGTTTCATCACTTTCTATGCTTACGTTTTTTGCGATTAATTTGGTTATGTTATTGTTATATTTCAAAATAATGTTGGTAGGCGTAATAAAACATTAGAATATATTACTCACGCATAGAATTATCCCTTCTAGAAATATTTAGCTTTTTATAATACAGGCCTATAGCTTAATACAAAAAATACTGGCCCGCCGTACGAAGTTGAGATATGTAATTGGCCCTTCATGTCAAAAAGTTTCCCCACCCCTGCTATAGACCAACAGAAGCCGTCTTAGCGCTGGTGAGTATAGCAGCGCCGAGTCTGTTGAGTACAGCAGTTTGGAGTCAAATCTGCTATCAGATACTACACGAAACTTGCAGGTCCCTGGCGATGAGGTTTGGTCTTTTATTCTTGTACGTAATTTTCTGTGTCATAAATGGTTTTGTAGTATTGTGTACCGATTCGTTTCCGGCAGCGGTAGCGATTTCCTTCTTGGATTTATCATTTTAATGACGTCTCAGTTCACTAAACGTGTACGTACTAGTAAACAGTAAACACCTTCATCCACTCCCCCTTCTCAATTTTCTACAGTTGTAATCATAGAAGGGGAGAGGTACGTTTCAGTGGCGTATCGTGGTCGTGTTCCAAGGCATGCAATATAAGCTCCGACTATACACTTTGAGCACGTGGACTCGTCTGCTTACCGGTCATATTCAATTCATCGCTTGTCACTGTTGCCTTGGAACACGACTTGAGTATGCAAAGGAAATTTGATTCTGACATGCAGGTCATTGAATTCGCGAAATTTCAGCATCTGTATTCACCAGTAATTCTTACAAGACTAGTTTTAGGTGGTTTGATAACAATAAATTATTGAGGAATATATGGTGCAATTGTTATAATAATTGCACATGAATTGTGTTCTTCTGGATTATTTTGTTTAGTTAATATCGTTTATGAACGTCTAGAAGACGGGGATTATTTATTATCAAATGTTTAACTAATTTTATACCTACGATGTCTTTATTGCTCTTTTTGTTAAGATCTTATAACATGGCTGCTCCTCCTTCACTAAATTTAATAGGTGAAATTATATTATTTAATAGTAATGTTTCTTGGAATTCTATTAATACTATTATTATTATTTAGGTCCAGTTGCTTAGCAGTCGTCAATATTAACTCAGACACAATCTTATACCCTTCCACCGTACATTGTTAGACAGGGTATTCACGCGCCATTTAGTTAACATCAGTTCTAATAAATTGGAAAAAATTGTGATGAATATGCCGAAGTAATATGCTACAACGTATATCGTGTTTTTGTTGCACGAGTACGTGTAATAGGAAAAGCGAACGTTAATTATCACAAAGTTCAGGGTGTAATGCGATTACGATTACTTAACGTATGTGACTTATGTGTTTTAATCGTCAACGAATTATATTAGTGAAATATTCATAGTGCCATATATGTTTAATAAGTCTAGTAAATTAATTAGTTAAACAATTATTCAGATGTCTCGTTCTCGTTACAACTTTGTAAGTCGTATGTACTACATATTATAATTTTCGCCATGCGTATAGATACTTCCGCATTCTGAATGGAGACCCCAAATTTCTTAAAATACATAATCCAATAAAAAATTCCTCTAAAATTAACAAAAGAAGCAAATACATTCTACGAAGACAATAAATTATATTGACGCATTGTTTAAAATTGAGTCTCCAACCTTTACGAAGGTCTTAACGATGTTCGTTACAACTGAGTGTACGTAAGTTATTTGACCATCAGTAGGCCTACTGCCACCCTGCCGAAACAAATCACCTAAGGTCACTTTTTTATGGTTAAATGAACCCGTTTTTATGATTACGTAAATAAACGTAACCCAGTAGTGTTTCCACTAGGGTCGCTGGGAAAAGGGGAGAGGAGGGCAATTGGCCGGAAACTTGCTCCCCCCCCCCCCCCCCCCCCCGGAAATATTTGAACTCTCGCTATACAGAACAGGGAAACGTGGTGCACACTCCTCGTTACCGTATGGAAACTGCATAAATATCACCATTTTACACCTCAGATGTAAAATTTTCCCGGGGAAAAGCAACGGACCACTCAAGGGGAAGGGGTTCAGTGTTACTTTACAATCTTCCCAAATTCAGGACCACTGAACATTTTCAATTTGTGTATTAGAAAGGTATGGTTACTGTAGCGCAATGTCACGTATATCGTAACGTAGTAATAAAGCCCTATAAAACCACAATTTAAAAATATGAAATGGACTCTTCAGGTTCGGATCCCTTTAGAAAATAATATTCTGTGTACGGCTTTGGTTTCCCCGGATCTAATACTTTCGTCATGTTCTTCTAGTACTTTTAAGACGACTATACACATAATCGCGGCGCGCCAAACTGGCGTGCAGTAGTGAAGTCCAATGCATGTTTCCAACGTTGTGTTTTACGAATCCGGGTGCTTGATATTTTCCCAGTTACAGCTGTCAAAAAAAAAGTTTTTAACCATTTTGAGGGGCCCCAAAAACGTGTTTCTAATAGGCATGTTGCATTTTTAAAATGATAGAAGTCTAGTTTTAACAGTGTGTTCTTTTCGTAGATAAACACGTTGTGAATAATTTTATCTGTTTCGCGTATAAAATAATACACGGCACGCTACAACACCGTTCGTGCGTCAGGTGCATAAGCCTTATTACATAATACATAGTGATGGCACTGGAAGTATGGTGAGGCGACATTGAAGGAGCGGTTTAGCCCGCGGCATGATACGTGCTCCTGTAGAAAGATGATACAGTGGAGGGATCCTCTGCTGGTGGTCGTGTCCTCGGCCCAGTGGCTCGTATTACCTGCTCCATTACCTAAGCTGCCCGATGATTCGTTGGAGGATGGGGAAACCCATCTTTGACCAGCACGTGCCACGCCGTATTACTTACCTATACTGCTACCACGGACAGGTCAAACCCCAAACTAATAAATAAATATAACTTATACAAAAAGTCACAGGAGAGTGTTTCGACAATTTATTTTTCTCACTATTTGCGGGTGTTTTCTCTTGTATTTTATATAGTCCACTATTAAAAAAAAAATATATATATATAACTTAAAAGTTTTAGTTAATCTTTCTCTATTATTATTTTATATTTATTACGTAAGGATTTGTACATCCTATTATTTGTCCTCATCATTATCTTTATCTAATGTTATGAAGTCTACGATATGCACGACAAATTGTAAATCGGCCTTTAGTGCTGAATTTTGCCTATTTAAATATAAACATAACTGTCGTAAGTTTGGCTGCTATTTGGGCAATCATTGTTAACATTATGTAGCTAATGTCCGTCATACTACAGACATAAGTTACAGTTCATATGGTGGTATGGTCACTTGTGGTTCATTTGAGAGCCGAAAATGTCGCCTGATGTAGAATCAAGTACCTACTGCACTTCAAAATTAGGTGCCTATAGGTGTTCTCACAACTGTCATATTTAACTGAGTATGCCCACTGCACAAGGCTAGTTTTGCGCTCTACGAAAATTGTTCCGTTTCCTCAGTCAGGTGCAGCTTCCTGGCAATATTGCTCATCGACTGCAAGAGGTATGCTTCCTGTGTCGGAAAGATTTCACTGGGACGTTCCTAATTTTTTAAGTTAGTGAGTTAAGACATAACCTGAAAAAAAATTGTATATTATCTTGGATGTGTAAATGGTTACCTGTAGGTTTTATAGATTGCAGTATGATTAAGCCATATAAAAGCTATTAACATTAAATTGACTGACGACGATGATGAAAGAGGGGTGGTTTGGACCTCGGGAGGAACACGCGACTTGGCGAGATAAACCTGCGGTGGCTTGCCCTTGCCTTCTGCAGGACGGGGATGGGGTAACCCAACACCAACGTCTGAACCCGAGGAAATAACCGTAAATCTTCCTCCCCAGCCGGGAATCGAACCCGGTACGGTACCCCTGACCCAGCGACCAGGAGCTCTAACCCTGAGCCAAGCGGTCGATCAACACTGAATTATGTTACGTGAAAATTGAGTCGTGTCTTATTTTAAATGTACTCAATGCGCTATGAATGTCAGAACAGCCAGAAGTGATTGCATTTGTGGAAGAAACGAAACACGACCTAAACTCCGCTTTCTTGGCCGCACAATTCTCTATCCACCGCATATTCCCAAACCCAAAAAACGCAAGAAGTTGTTTCGAACACGTTTTGTGTGTTACTGAAGGGAGATAAATATTCTGCAGAAAAGAGGGCGGTTACATTACCGTGTTTAACGATAATGCGTCTGGGTTCTGAGCTTACCGGTGCAAGTGGACACATTGTTCTTGTTCCAACATACTCTACTCGCCTCCCCCAGCCGCTCCGTCATGAGCTAAATGTTTCCTGGCAACGGGAGAGTAAGAACAGGTGATAATGAATTGTGTGCGGTTCAGAAGTCCACTATTACATTTTAAAGGCCTGGTGTTTTAGCGCTATGACCAAAAAGAAAGCCCATTATTTCTATGTCAGTAATCTTACAACTCTGCTTTTTTTTTTGTGCTGCTGGTATTAAATAAATTAATATAAGCAAAAAACACTAAAACACTAAAACACACACACATTCTGTAACAGCAAAAAAAAAAAAAAAAACTTTTTTAACATTAGTCATGGAACGTGGTTTTTTCCGCAAAAAAAAAACGATACTTTAAAGTGTGAGTAAATTGTAAAGCAAATACAATTGTACTGTCATCAGTATAGTTAAGTAGTTATCTTTGTCGTAAAGTTTGTTTGTCACACCGATAGCTTGTTTGGTGGTACAGTGCATATTCCTTTCATTTTGGTGTGTTTATTGTAGATACAATGTAAGTTTTATGCATCAAACAATAATTATGTATTGCAATTAGTATAACAAGCTTTGTTACGTGTAAGACACGGCGCATGCTTTAATTTCGCATGTTAAATTAAGAATAATAATAACAAATTTAGTTGTAGTTGTTTCCCGTATAAAATTTAAAACAAAAATAAAACATTAAATAGTAAAGTTACTTGTAGTTGTTTTAAGACAGTCATCACACTGAAAAATTTATTCAATTTCTTCAAAAAAACTTAAATTTTTTTCAAATACAATGTCTTAGTAAAAAGTTCAATAGCACATAATTTATACATATTACTTAGATTATCTTCAATGTAAGCTAAACAGCCTAAAAAGTGTTCTTGTTTGCTGTAAATAAACGTTTTTACTGTGTAGACCAGCCTATAGGAAGGACCACTACATGTTTTCGAAAGTTATGAAGTGGCCATTTGGTTGTAAAAATATTGGTTTTATTCATAACGAATGTGTTTATATCACAGCTCAGTAACTCACGAATTTAAAATACAAAATAGTGCAACACAAAACTTTACAAAATAAATCCAAGAAACAGGGACCTTTACGAAATATTGCAAATATATGTATTATTTCACGATATGAGCACTAATGGAATACATTTCGTAATAGTTTGTAACTAGTATAAAAACTAAATATAATTTTACTGCACACATTTTAA
The DNA here is from genome assembly GCA_003012365.1 of Medauroidea extradentata. Classification (NCBI taxonomy): domain Eukaryota; kingdom Metazoa; phylum Arthropoda; class Insecta; order Phasmatodea; family Phasmatidae; genus Medauroidea; species Medauroidea extradentata. The sequence continues at coordinate 18,979 of PNEQ01095764.1, read as the reverse complement.
ATGGTAATTTCAGTACGATGCTATCGTGACAGGAGATCACTATTTGGTTACAATATAAGAGCACATTTTTTTATAATAACCTTGAGCTCGCTTTCGTATCACTAATGCATCCATACAGAGAACAAAACCCTTAGATCAAGATGTTTTCAAAAGTGGGGATAGATGACTCTCTTAACTAGATTCTTTCAGGTGATTTAACTTGGTTCATTTTTGACAATAACTGCTCACAAGAGTACGTGTATTCGAAAGTTTACGAAACTCTTGCAGCTACCCTCACGCACCGTTAAACGTGACCGTGAAGCAGGCATGCTGCATAGACCACAACTTTGATGACGTACTGCGCAGTGGAGGACGCGCTTCTGTGGCCGGACGGTTACCTTCCGACATGTGTGTAGGAAATGTTGCATAGAACATAGGCGCGCGACACTGTATGTACTGCGTCCTGCGCCTATTCCTATGTAACCCGTCCTACACGAGTGTTAGCATAGGATTGTTCTTCAGGCGTTGTGAGCTACAACTAGGAACACAATTAACTGATTAAAATACTATTGCTGGAAATAAGTGCATACGGCTATTATAATACTGTAGTTTATAATCGACTATATTAGTTTACAAACGCTCACCACGGTAAGATAGGTAAGACAAAATCTCAGCTTCTGTTTTACGGGCGTTCATCACTGCCTTGGTGATCGACAAGCCTTATCACATGAGTGAGAAAACTTACCTTACTCTGGCTCGTCAACTTTTGTCAGTAGTTTGGGAATTTAATTTCCGAATATTTTGTATCGGCACTGTGAACTGTAGATTTTTTAAGGTTACGGTAAAGTTTTAAAGTTTTTCCTTGCATGCAGTTTATATCTTTGCGCCAGTTAGTATAGAGAGAAAGAGAGAGAGAGAGAGAGAGAGAGAGAGAGACCTGAAAAATATTTTCTTTTGGCCATAAACAATTGTCAGTTCGTCGTGTAACTTTCGTTGTTCGTCAGTTTTTATTTCACACATCCTGGATGGCGCTGAGCCGTAATGAAGAATGAACAAAATGTCATGTGATATGACTGTGTCAGCATGCAGCCAATGCGCAGTTGCTGTTTACTTGAATATACAGACATTCTAGTCTAAGGTAAGTGAACCAGCGAATTTCTCCTGTTTATAGCTGCAGGTTATTCGTAGAGATATGTTTATTTTTTTATTTTTTTTTTTTTTGCTAGCAGACTAGACTCCAGACCGTTGTTCACTCGTTCCACGTATCCATTGGTCTGCCGCGGATAATGCTTTTGTCCAAAAAATGTTCTATTGTAGAATCACAGAATAAGTAAGTAGTATTAAAATCGACAAGGTATGTTGACATTGACGCATCGTTATGAAAAAACTATGCCAGCTAAATTTATTTCGTAATAGACATTTGTGCCCACAAGTATCGTCTACAAAACTAACACTATTTCATAAATATTATACAATTATGATTTTATTGCACTTGGACACCCTTAATTAAGGGCGCCACACACATTCGGTTAGTACATTTTGAAGTACCGTAGTCTAAAAAGGCGGTTTTTAGCTTTGTTGGAGGACCTAGAAGCCGTGTTTATAATGAGCATGGTGTTTTAACAATGACCTTCCGACCTTGTCCGAAGTATATTTTCTTTTCGTAGGTTGGTACAATAGGCGCATGTGGAAAAATTTCCTAAAAAAACTTGTTTACGAACACACTGCATTGGACTTTCAGCGCGTGGTAGACGGCTGACTTAGTGTTAGACCATTCAAGCGTGGACAACCTATAACAAAAGCAGAACGCTGGATATGAACATGTTATATTGAAGTCTACAAGAGACAGTCAACATTTCCCGCAACAAATCAATGCTTCTGTTCATGAACGGACAGTCGCATGGCCATTTCATGAGAATGTGGGGCCTGGTCCAACATAAATCTGAGCTTTTTTTTTTTTAGATGCAATGGTAATGTGCGCTTTTAGGCCTTCATACTTTGTTGATATGTTGCACGCGTTGTCATAACTCTGACCTCGGCAATCCTGGGTGGTTACAACTTCAATATATTTCCGTGTGGTTGTGAATTGGAATGAAACGCAAAAACCTTTCCAAAATATTACCAAGAAGGCAATATCTAAATAAAAAACTAATGTGTTCCAAAACTAAATTAATAATTCAAAAGAAAAACAAGTTATTGTTTCACCAGATTTGTTAAACACGCAAATTACTCTTAAAATACACTTCACAGCAACCATAATTGTTTAATAGGAAATTTATAAAAACCAACTCATTTAAAATTGTAAATAATTTATGTATTTACAAAAAGTAAGGTCCCCTAGAATGTGACCCACCCTTCCCCTTCTAGCCAGAAAGGCGCGCCCTACCGACTTCCCGCTTGCGAAGATGATTATATTTGATAACACTTGAGCATTCAGTCGGGTTGTACCATGTGAACCAGTTGGTACTTGTGCCTCCGGGGCCAGTTTGCACGACTCAACACTTGACTCGTGGCTCGGAAGAGAGCGTTCACTGACGTGACGAACCAGTCAGGAGGAAAGGTTGTCGCGGAGCAGACTTTTCCAAGTGTGCGCGGACCTTGACATTCGCTTCTGCCACTGTTTGCGTTCTACCGCAGGAATCGCGCAGGCGTGGTGATACAGCATTCTCGACACAGGACCACTAATGCAGAGTAAGGTTAATCCTACTACAGGTTAGGGAGATCGAATTTCTTAAGGGCGAGTTTGGCAAGGGACGATTTCCGCGATATATTTAATGCTGCCGTGTAATATATTAACAGTTAAAAATAATTTAGTCAGAAATGAGTTAATTCACAATAAATACTAGGTGTTACTTTTTTTATATAACTCTTCAAAATCAGCCAAACAAAAATTATTGCGATTGAAAAATGGACGAAAATATAAAAATGTGTGGGTGTTTAGAATAGTAAATGCCCCTAATTTTTATCAAATTAATTTTAATACACATATCTTGAAATTAACTAAGCTATGTTTTTTTCGTCTTTGTTAAATTTTATTGGCATAATTTAGTTAATTTAATTTTTACAATAAAATATACGTAACATATTATTTTGGCGCATATTTATTTCAAAATAATTGCTATAAACTTTTTGTGTGTGAAGCAAACGTAATCATCGAAAATATTTCGGAACAAAACATTGTCTGGTAAGAACAGACAAAGATGTGTTTTATAGTAGCCAACGCCCGTAAGTCGGGGTTCCACCTCTCGCGTTGAAATGCCTTCGGTAATAGTCTCCAGTCTTTACACAATACATTACTTGATTACTGTGAAAACTGAAAAGAAAATATATTCATATTCATAAAAATAGTATATGTCTAATTGCGTTACCAAAATTGACCTGAAGTTGTGGATTTATAAGAAGGTAATATATTTTAATAGAGCACGATAATGATAATTTTGAATGTGCTTCTAATCAATCATTCAATAAAAAAAAATAACAACAGTAATTCCAGGTCGACTTCTGATGCCCCACCTCAACTTATAAGAAAAAGGAAAATTATACACTGCGGTTGATAGTCTCAAGACTATTTTAACACTCGTAAGACGCGAAAAAAAAATGTAAAATAAATATAATAACAGAAAAAAGCACACTAAGCACTAAGTGCTCACTTTAACGCAAAAAAAAAAAAAAAAGAGAGAGATTAGTTGTAAACAGGGTAGTGAGTAAAGTGGAGCCGGTGACGTAAAACGAAATGTGATTGTGATACGTGTGAAGTAGACGAGACGTGTGTTGTAGAGGGAACGCTATGTGCACACCCCTGCGTGCAGTATCTCGTGGCCGCCCACCCCGCACCCCCGCGGCACATATCTCGGCGACACCCTGCGTGGGTTTGCGTCGCGCCTCGCTGCTCGCCCACCGGCCCCCCTCAAGGTCGAGCCTTGGCCGCAATTACAATCCCTCTCCCCTCTGCACCCGTACCGAACCTACCTGCCACTGTGAGTGTATACCAGCAGTAGCCCATTGGTGCCTGCCAGCCCTTCTAGGCCACAGCTTCGCCTGCGTCTCACAGTTTACTTTAATAATGGATTAATTATTATTATTATTATTATTATTAAACTTAAATATTTTGTTTCTCTGTGGTGTTGCTGAAACCTTAAATTTTAAGACATCTTTTAGTGTGGAGAGAACCATTATTACCAAATATCGTATGACGACAAAATAGAAAACCATACAATAAAAAGTGACACATATTAAAATAAGATGTCTATCTGTGTGTGTCTGTGACTTCGTAGCTCGAACGGAAGGATCGATTTCAATTATTTGTTTATATGACAACAAATACTTCAGTAGTTCATAAACTGCATAAAAATATGTTTTATTTAATTTAATAACTACGATAACTGTAGAACTATTACGGTTTAAAGAGCTGCAAATAACACGTTAAAAATAGTAAAAAAAAAACGATCCTTTAAAAATAAAAACATAGTTTCAAATTATTGATGTCACTTAAGGCTTCGGGGAACCGCTAATTAATTCAAATATGAAGTTACAATTAGATACATTAAAATAGAATAAAATAACAATACCAGACCCACAAAATTATGTATAAATCCAAAAAGTGAATGTAAATGTAGCCTATATGAAAATTTGTCACAATGTTCACACAACACACGTAAGTTTCGTTGAAGTTCTTTTTCTGATTCAAGTTTGCTAATTTAATAAACTACCTACGTTGTTCGTTTAGCAGTCCCCCGACGTATTTAAGGGTCAACAATAATTCGAAACTATTTTTTTTAAGGGAATGTTTTATGAGTAAGGGTTTAATTTTTATACATTTTTTAAATTTGTATTTAATTTTATAAACGTAAAATGCAGTTTAATATTACAAAATAAAACTAAGAACATTGCAAAAACATTGAAAACCTAATAGCATTTTATTTGATTAAAAATGAAGTTTTAAATTCAATTTTCAGGGTATCATTTACTCTCGCTGTAGTTAATTTTACGGACAAATTGAAAACACATAATCGACTTACTTTTTCATAAGCTATCCAGGGGCGTCATTTCAGGTTTTTCCAGGGGGGGGGGGCAAGATTTTGTTTTCTGACAACAGTGACCTTGTTACATCTTTTTTATTAATTAAGCATGTATAAATTAGATACTTTAATAATAAAACTTCAGTTTTATGTCCTTAAGTTAGCATTATTTACATTTAAAAATACAAAAAATATATTTATACACCAAAATTCCAAATCCAGGGGGGGGGCATTTGCCCCCCCCCCCTGTAACCCCAAATGACGCCCCTGAAGCTATCACCACACAAAATGAACACACCCCGTCCTGATTTGTCCGGTACATCAACTCAGGGATGAAACCTACAGCTCAAGGGGGGGGGGGGTGTCTGTTTGTAGCCTACAGTCATCGCTATGAGACTGTTCCCAGAATTATGGACGTGATAGTTCCACCGGCGTGTAAAGCTTACGAAGTACCTGCTACGATAAATTAAATATCCGTCTAAACACTCGTACCGACGGGTTAAACAAATTTCCGTACAGTTTTCATATTTTCTTTGGTCATCTGCTACTAAGCCGGCCACCGTAGCGTAGTTGGTTAGGCTCCGCTGTACAGTTCGAGAGGTCTTGGGTTCGAATCCTGGCACGAGCATGGATATTGTGTTGTCCCGTCACCTAATGTCACCCTCGTCGGCTCTTAACACCTCGCGAAGGACCGTAAAACCCTCTCACAACTTGCGGTGATTTTACCAAGATTATGTAATTTAATGACAGACAACTCTTATCTTCCTGATAAAAATTTTTTTGTTACAGCGTCAATAAGTAACATACCCACACAGACAATTTGATAACATATGTGTTTATGCAACATTAAAAATATTTCGTAGGCACAATAAGTTTTTTTTTTCTTTTAAAAAATCTTGTCAGCAATTTGTTTTTCCAAAACATATTTCTGTCGCGGACTCCCAGAAAATAATGTTGCAATTCATTATAGTGAACGAAATGATTATATGTCGATAAAAACTAAAATAATAAAAAATGCATTGAAAATATTTAATGTAAACCAAATAGACTACTACCAATACGGCATCTGGTTAAACTTTATAAATTTGTTTATTCTTCGTAGCAAATTAACTTTTGTGACAAAAACAGTCTCAATGCTACAGAATTGTTGTAAAATTTACAACGAATATGTTGGAAATTAGACGAATTAGTGCTAAGTATTTATATTCCTAATTTTATATTATTAAGCATTTACTCGTAAATTTAAAACTATATTTTGTAGTTGACTGTATAAACGTACTGACACTACCTACGTTGCAATTAAAGGAGTTACGGGCGCGGTTATTTTCATCACCATTATTTAATTTTTATTTTTACCATATATTTTTTTCTTATTTTAGACACAAAATGTAACTAAATATGACTCTTATGAATTTTTTTTATCTCTCGTAGTTTTCGCATAATGGCTTGTTAAAGTCATGTTTTGCATGTTTCCGTTTTAATGACTACACTAAAACCAGCTGATATACCAAACTCAAAAAAATCACAGTGGATTAAGACATTGCAGGCTACAATGTTATGCTCACAAAAATAAAGAATACAAATTATTTGAATTAAAAAAAATGTATTGAATTTTTTAAATTTTTATTTTTATTTTCAGATTTTTTTAAATGTGTTTTTATGAGCGTGACATTGTAGCCTGCAATATCTTTATCCGTGGTGATTTTTTTGAGTTTGGTATATCAGTTGGTTTTAGTGTACTGTAGTCGTTAAAACGGAGACATGCAAAATGCGACTTTAACAAGCTATTACGCAAAAACTATGAGAGATAAAACAATTTCATCAGAGCCAAATTGAGTCACATTTTGTGTCTAAAATAAGGAAAAAAAATGTCTGGTACAAATAAAAAATAAAAAAATGGCGATGAAAATTGCCCTTAAAAGAGAAATGCGGGTAGGCTAACTGTCATTTAAACTAACGATATATATGGCCCAGGAATAATAGGCTTTTACCTATACAATAATAATAACAACTATAATAATAATAATAATAATAATAATAACAATGTAGTTTTGAAATTAGGCACAGACCCTTGAGGTCGCAGAAATTATCCATGAAACGTCTCCACCTCTCATATGCCGACGTCATGCATTTTTTAATACAATAAATGCACAAATGCTAAAATAAGCATATCACGTCTGTAGCGTACTAAATATTAATTAGAATGTATCATAATTTGCTCAAAACGTAAAGTAAAGGGCACTTTATCATTTCACATTTGTTTTTGTGACATAATACATCGCGAAAAAAATTTTCTTACCCGATTTATAATCGATAAATGGAAGTAAAAAATACTACTGCTCAACACAATCACAAATTGCATAAAACCAGTCACCAAAATTCAGAAATAGCCCAAGATAAACGTTTTAACAATTTAGTGAGCCAAAAAAAAATGCGTGTGTAACTTATTTGTACGATCATTATTAGCTGATATAGTAAACATCAAACTGAGCTTCCGCACTTGGTATTGTGTGCGAGTTTGCTGCGAAAACAAATTACAGGGTTTTACCTCAAATAAAAATAATGCAGTTTTGAAATTTGGCATAGACCTCCCTCTGGTTGTTCTTAATTGTATTTGTAAAGTCCCACCTCTCAGTTGCGGGCGTCATATATTTATTTTTAGACAATAGGAGCATAAGTGCCAAAATGTGCATATCACAACTAATGCGTAAAAGTAATCATAGCAATCATCTATCATTTATCCAGAATGTAGAGGAAAGGGGACTTAGATACTTATTCAATTTTACATAGTACATCGCAAAATTTTTTAACGTAATTTATAGTAAATATAATGATTTTAATATGCTACTGTTCTACACAATCGGAAATTGTATAAAACATGTCCCCAAAAGGCAGAACTATCTCTAAGTAAAAGTTTTGACAATTACATGAAGTTTCAAATAGTGTATTAACCGTCTCTGTATACTGTAATCATAAGCTGAGATAATAAGCATCAAATCTAACTACTGCACAGCAATGGTTTGTGTGAAAGTTGGCTGTAAAAATAAACGGCAAACAGAAAGGACGTTGTTTTGAAATTTGTCACAGATTCCTTAGGGTGTTCTAAATTGTTCTTGTAAAGTCCCCATCTTTCAGTTGCAGGTGTCATTTTTTTAGGCGATAAGGGCGTAGGTGCCGAAATATGCATTTCACGTATGTAGAGTGAAATATATTCATTCGAATGTATTATAATTTGGTCAAAATGTAAAGTAAAGGGTACCTAACAATTTTTCATAAAATAAAACTACTGCACATAGGCTAATCACAAATTGCATAAACCCATCTCCGATATGGAGTAGCAGGCTATAATAAAGTACTATCTTATACCGTGGTCTACTTTCAAGTGGTTCATTACATATTTTTGCTCGGTTATTATTATCTCAGATAATATGCATCATTGTGAACTAAGGTACAACAGTACTATTGTGCATTTATTGGTATGTAAAATTATGTAGAGGATTACCTAAGAATAGTACATTTAGATTACAACATAAATACTGAGAGAAATGTTTACATTGCAAAGTGTAATATCACACAATGTTAGTATAATTAATTATGTATTAATGCTTGTAACCATTTAATGAGCTATCGTTGATGATAACATGTTGCTCCACGTAATTTGGCACACATATTACCGCATTGCATTCCAGCCAGCACAAACTCGCACCTGTAGCTGTATTTACTATTACAGTCACACGATATCAAATCAAGGAACTGTTCTAGAGCTAGATGAAGGGAACAAGTGTGTCACTCAGACATAATAGGAACCAATGAATGGCTCGGCCACTCTTGCACCTGTTGGTAAACCTGAAGATAATGCTCTTCAGATGTGGCACTGGTTGGTGAAGAGATGCTAGCTGGAAATAAACGCTAACAGGCAGTTTATGCTATCTTGCGGGCATACATACAAATTCTCAGTTCATCCAAAGTGGCATAGTTATCATGCCCCTTATACAATGCCATTTCATACTATCTCTAGTGGAAATAATGTCGTTGGCCAGGTTTGAAGGCATATTAACACCGACTGTTCTCCGAATGCAAACATCATTATTGATGTTGTTCCAGGCTTTCTTCTTCCACATTGCGGAGAAAGTACTGGTTGTTACTGACCCTAAAGGATATTTATATCAGTAGTAATGACTTATAATCACAGCTTGTGCCAAACAGAAGAACAATAGCTGGTACAGAAGTATCAGCAGCTTCTGAGCAATGAATGGCGAGGTGACCTGAAGCTCGAAAATATATTACTAATAATTTGATGACCTTATTCATATTATGCCCATTTCTCAGAAAGTCAATTTGCACTTATCTATCAAGATTGGTGGTAGTAATTGAAATGTCGGTGAAAGATCTCTTCGCTGATCTTCGCTCTTCTTCTTTAGTGGTCAACTTATCACAACAATCAAAGAGTTCAAAAGTGAGGAAAAAAGCCATCATTTATATTTCTATGAAAAACTGTTAATTTTGTAGACGTTACTTGGAAGTATTTTTTTCCTTTTGCAAACATTTTAGTTCAACCAATTATCCCATTACGGCATTTCAATGCCGGAAGTTGCGAGTTTTTACATCACGCACACCGTGTAAACCAATAAGCGGAATGAAATTAAATTATTCAGATTGAATATACATGTGACGTGTTACGGCCTGAGTATAACACATTACAAAAAATTAAAAATTCTGAAATTTGGAATTTTTTGCTACTTTTAGAAACTTTTTTTTAATACAAAAGTAATTTGTAGTGGACCTTGGCACTTCAAGCTATAACTCGTGACGTGTAGATTGTAGTAATTATTTCATTTCATTAGGATTATATTTATTGGTTCTCGCGGTGTGCAAAACATGCAAATTTTGACTATGAAATGTCATCACAGGAAAACTGTTTGAGCTGAATTTTTTGTAAGAGGAAAGTATACTGTCGAGCAACGTCTACAAAACGGACAATATTTCAAACGAATATAAAATTATGATTAGCCACCCACCCACAAAGCCAATGTAAACCATCTAAACCACAGTAATATTCACAGTTATGAACTATGTGCAGCTGCGTGTAGGAGTTGTAATATCGTGCAGGAAAGTTTATGGTCAGATAATTATATCCTACTCTCCAACTTATTTTAGCAGACTATATAAAATACTATGACTGTCGTACAGTTTGAGCGAGTGTGTTTTACGTCACACAACTGAAACAGCAGATTAAGAATGTTGAAGCGTGAGAACTGTTGGCTGAAAGGAAGGAAAAACACCCACACGCCCCTGGGCGGGTGCTCCATGATCAATAACTTCTTGCACAACACCACGAAAAAAAAAAAAAGCACGCCCCTCAATATGGCGTCTCCGACTTTCGACTATGCAGGCGATCGATTCCTCGAGAGGCTATGTTCGGAATGGTGCAGACACCGGTAGGGGAGGAGGGCGCTTGGATGCGGGCCAGTTTAAGAACTCAGGGTCGTATCTGCCAAGAGGGCATGTTACATAACATAATTCAGCTTTAAAAGTATCAGTTAAAAAAAATAGGTTTCTCGACGTGAATTCACAAAAATAAAAAAAATAAAAAAAACACAGAAAACTATCCTAGGCAACAGCTTCTGCCGACTATCGAAACAAATACGTTTCTCGAGTAACGTATTTCTGAAGAACAATCTCTGACGCCGCTCGTACATTTAATTGAGGCACAAGAGATGATGGTTAACAAATACATTATTTTGAGTAAATGTTTGCTAATGAAGTTGGAAAATATCGTTAGCTATGAATATTGTTTTGTAGTTTTTACCATATTGGCTTTCGAAAACGTGTAGATAAAAAAAAAAAGAATTTTCAGCATTTATTTATCTAACACTCAGTCTTAAAGGCCATAGTGGAGGTTTCCTTGGGATGGTTCCATTAAACTTTGCATAGTCGATTTCATGGAAGGTTTGGTAATCGGGCGTGTGCAAAATTTCTCGCAGGGTTGCTAAGGTGGAAATTTTAACCAATCTGAAGTGTATTAATACTTTTATAATTAAGATATGTTCTATTTATTTCAGCTTTATTTTGGAAAATCATACTCCGAAAAACTGCTATATATTTAACTTATGAAAACAATTCATTTTACATAAAATCAACTATGATGTTCAATTTTTGTCATTGCCTTACGATACATGTGTGCAGTATTTAAAAGTAACAGCACATTCACTAATGTTCTTAGACCATTAGTGAATGTGCTGTTGCTTTTAAATCTCGTGATTACTTGTGTTGCAACAAGTATCATGTGACGATGTATAAACCTACATAACTGGCTGCACTGAAGGTAGTATAACAGGTCTCGTGGCACACGGCCTTGTAACGTGAGTAGTTTTTAAGACTGCGATAACATTTTTGTTTCAGCCTGTTCCTATGTTTCCAGCATTAGTAAGTGTAAATATAGCTCTGAGATCATTGCGGTGTGTATTAAACCATTTTTTTTTACGAAACTGTTCTACACGCACTCATTGTGCCAATGAACGAAACTATTCTACACGCATTTATTGTGCCAATGTACGAACATATTCTACATGCACTGCACTCATTATACCAATGCACAGTACGTAAAGAATACATACACACTTCGGACAAGGACACGGCATGTCATTGTTGAGGCCATGCTTGCACTAACGAAAATAGCGTTCTCACTATATACCAACCTTGACAGTATGGTACTAAATATTGGAATATGACACACGAATAAAATTTTGAGTAATATGTAATTGTAAAAGTAAACATATTTATAGTAATTATTCTCATTTTTAATCCATAGCTTGGATGTCAGAATACTTCATTCTTATTTAAGAATTATGTACGTAATTATTTTTGTTTTTCGTGTAGTTATGTTTGGAGTAGCTGGGTTATTGATTACTAGTGATTCGCGTGTGCGTGTTTTAAAACGCTGACGATATTTTTCAACAAAATACTATTTATTAGAATAAAACAGAGTAGACATATAAGATGCTGCGTGCAGTAAATTTTCATAAATTTACAGTATGTCATATTATAATAGAGTTCTGTTTGGCGGCGAGGTCTCGCCACGTGCAAACTTTTTTGAACACGAGACATAACCTAACTACAAGCATGGTCATCCTGTACAAAGATTTGGGAATGAAAAATAAAGGGAATGAACTGTATATGGCGACTTCTATGCTATATACTTAATTTCTACACAGTACAGTATTATACTTTAAACACCTATCTGTAATTTAAAACACTCGGTGATATTGGCTGTTGAGGTTGTAAAGTTGGTACTAAATTAGAACGATATTGTGCATTTTCCCACCAAGAACACATGGAAAATAAGGATGGCCGCTTATCGTGGCAGTGCCGTCTCTTGCTCCTCTTCCTTGCTCTGTGCTCTCTTGTTTATACTTTTTTTTTAGAGATATTAATTTTTTACGAAATAAACGAGAGCAGATATCAAAAATATGTTTGGCAGTTTTGTTTAAAATAGTCTTCTCCATGTTGGTTGATTTTTTTATGGCAGTAAATACTATGGTTTTACCTAATTATGTAATTAACGAAATTCTGGTTGATTTAACTTTTTTGTAGAAATTGTTAAATTTCTTGTTTTTTTTTTTTTTTTTTTAATTAGCTATCACGCCAAAAACCATTTTAAAAAAAGACTGCCAAACAAATTTTTGATGTATGCTCTCGTTTAAGCTTAAAAAAATAACTATCGCAAAAACAGTAGCAACTATAGAGCGTGGCCTTAAGACATCATGCTCATTAAAAACACTATTTCAAAGCCCTCCAACATGTCTAAAAATGGTGTTTTTAGGTTGCCGTGCTTCAAAATTTACTAACTGGATGTATGAGAAACTCAGAAACGCACTGAACTTTACTGCAAACTTTTCAACAATACTATTATATGGTTCCCGCTTAAGGGGGATTGCTCCCTCTCAGATCTGATTTACGGTTTTTCTTATAAATCAGGGAATAGAGAGCTTGTTTTACTTTTTTCACGCTGACAAGGTATAGTTTATTGTTTCATTCACTTTTTGGAATCCATCTGGCATTGTTTCTGTTATTTTTATGCCATCTGTAGTCGCTCCCGTAAATATAGCGATTTTTTCTTGTCAGCTGTTTCCCACTGCAAAATAATAAATACATCACGGTTCCAAAAATTTCAGAAAATTTGTTAAGTTATTATGTATGCCCTGTCGTGACAGAAATTTTGGTACATCGGTCGTAAAAGAAGTTATCGAGAAGAAACTAATAAATCCAAGGTGGTAGGGATCAATACCGCTTAAGGCGGCCGCCTGGTGAAATGCGTGTTTGTGTGAGGCGAAAATCGATGAGGCGCTACGAGCGACATCGGCCGGCACATGTATTGTGATATCGCCTGTACGGCCAAAGTCGTAAACGCGCTCGCGTAGTGTTCCCGCCGTAACGATTTTACTGTGGGACTCAAAGCGGTGATCCTATCATTTTATTGATTGCATCGCTGTGGATAAGTCCAATGTACTTGTAAACCTCAATTTCAAACAAATCCGTTACATCTTGAGAAACAACCGCGTGGAAATTTCGATTTTAGCCAAGTTTGAGGGCTTTAAAATAATGCTTCCATTGCGCGCGATATATTGAAAGTCACATTCACAAGTAGTCTGAAGTGTGTTTTCTTTTCGTAGATAAGTACTTTGGACGCACGTTTACTGGCATCTGAGAAATAACGTAACTCCGAACACGCTGCATGCAGTTCGAGCGCCAGCCAGGCGGCCGCCTTAAGAGGGCGTGGTTGATAAATAAGCGTTGAGTTCTACAATTAAGATATACACTTTTTGAAAGTCAATGCAAAAAAAACTACAAACCAACAATCCTACTCGAGAAAAAATTGTGCTCAGAAAGTTGGCAAAAACTATTGTCTGAGATAGCTGGTTTTTGAATTTTGCAAATTGGCTTTCGAGAAACCTATATTTCTGAACTGATACTTTTAGCGCTGAATTGAATACCAGTCCCATAGTAAAAATACACGCTAGTTCAGCACTTGGCTCGTTCTGGCGATGCCCATATATCTCCATGGCTACTGAACTTCTAACGTGCAGGTAAGCGGCCCCCTGAAGCTCAGTTGTCATAGCCGCTGTTGAATAATATCACCTGAGACTGCAATTTAATAAGTTTATTAAGAGGGCGTGGTACATAGTTCAACGCTTAAAGCATTGATCTATAACTGTAGGTTTGTTGAAGCCAATTTGCGAAAGTTAAACAATAGCAATCTTAGACAATAGTTTTAGCCAACGTTTTAAGCGATATTGTTTCCAGTGTCACGAACTCCTGATACACAATCTCTGAAGCCGTAACCTGCGCGTAACGAATTAGTAATTCTGTATAAATATTTGCTCATAAAGTTGGCAAATACCATTATCTAGAATTGTCGTTGAGTATTTAATCCATATTGGCTTCGAAAAACAAAAGCGTAGAAATCAATCGATGTTTTCAGCGTTTATTTATCTACCATGCACTCTTAAATGTTAATGCATGTTGCTATAGGTCATTCGGAATAAAGTGAGCACCAAAGATTCAACCTTTGTAAAATATCACTAGCCGTTACTGCATATTAGTCAGCATTAACAATAGTTACATTATTGTTTGTATGGTTGGTAACGAATAATTGCATGTAGTTCCGTGTATTTTCTTATCTGAACACAGAATCAGTGTAAGAACATAAAATGTAATCGAGCTCTCTGTATACCATATACTTTAAAATATTTATTTATGCTCTTATTGACATACCTACTGACTGTGTAATTTTACTTGATTAGCGCCATCACAAAGTGATGCAACCGCCCGCTGAATTCAAAACAGCCGTTGACACACGCCGCTAACGCTCGCGCCACAGACGTAGTTCAAAATTCCTCCGGCAGGTGGCATCAGAGTTAGGTTTTCGCCGCTTCGGCGTCGCTCGCTTGAAAGCGAGTTGAGTCATTAGTGTGTTTGTCCCTTGTGCAACAAATATGAGTTTCTGATGAACACATTCATAAACAGTTACCGTACTTCTAATACTTTTGAATGTCAATGATAATCTGTTATGTTATACGATCGCCAGCCTGAGCGTATGGAAATAGAAAATAACATTTCTTTATTCTGTTCCACACATTAAGAAAAAATTGCGTCGTCGTCGTTCATGGCAGTATGCTGAAAGTATGCTGAACGTAACTTGAATTCTTGTATTGTGTATGTCGTGTATGTTTATAGTGGCGGTTTTGAATACAAATTTATATACTACGCATGTATTTACGAGATAAGTAACGGCAACAGTGTGTGTTGTAACCAATTAGAGTCGATGAAGAGAAAACAGTGTCATATAATGTTAACTCGCAGGTATTTGTAGCTAATATTACTATTGAGTATAGCATATATACAGCGCCTGTTCATTTAGAGAGTAGATGTTGCAGATAACATTTATCACAGCAGTGTAATGTAAATGTAAACATTGTACGAGCCTATGTAAATAAAATCACATGGCAATGTTTATGTTTACATGCAGCGGAAAGATATAAACTGGCGGAAAATAGACAAAAATCAGGGCTTTTTTGAGTGCTCACTTTATCCCGAATCACCTATAGGGCCTTGTAAGTGCTCACTTTACCTTGAATGGTCTGCGAGATTTTTCCAGTTGTATTTAATTTACTTTATTGGACTCTACGTCTCGTCGACAGCGAGTTCATTAGAGACGGTGTACATACATCTTTACGCAATGGCAGGAACTGGGAAAGGAATCGGCCTGGAAGGATTTTTGGGAAACCACGGGAAACCGAAATCAGGATGGCCGGAGTCGGGGACGGAATCCGGGTCCTCCCAAATGCGAGTCAAATGTATTACTGTTGCGTCACCTCGTTCAGTTCTTACAGTTGTAACCGAACTAGTTGGTACAGCGACAACTCATAGAACTTCCGTTCATACGGACGAGAAGATGATTCTCGTTCTAACTATCGTGATCGTGGTTCACGCTTTTTCTAACTTCGCTCCATGCCCCTAATGCTAGGGTGGTAACTCACTGCAGATCATGGCCGATTCATTCCCCTTTTCCTTTCCGTCTGAGTTACTGGTTCCATCTGTTCCAATTTTTGGTGTTTATGTCCGAGGCGCTGTCGGGTTGGGAACTCATAACACATCTCTGTTTGCTATGCTGTCAACGCTATGTGAAACCATCATTCCCCTTTAAGTCATTTCTTAATTATGGTGCAATTTATTTATTTTCAACTCTGGAACGGATTCGTCAATCACAAATATCAAAATGGATGCCTGATCAAACCATGTTTTTAAAAAAATCATCCCATTGCAATGTTTCTGAGATACTGTGTTTTTTTTATGTCCCTATACCAAGAGCGAAAATGATAAATGTGCTTTACGTCTAGAGCTCCAGACTAACTACTTAGATGTCTAATTTTTAAATATTAACAAAAATAGTATTAAGAAGTCTGATAACATGTTGACCTATGAGTTTATAGGTTTATACGCACGTTTGATATTAAATGCTCTTCGCGTGTTCTGAGAAATACATTACATGTTGTTCACCGGTCGAAGAGCGCAGTATTTACTCTGACTAACTGGAGTTTCGCGAAAGTTGACCAAAGAGGGAAATTGGCAATACTGCTATCCGTGCTGTGTATATTACGGCAGTGTTACGACACGCGCTTTCAAATCTAGGTATTGCAAAATTTTGTCTGAACAGCCTGCCTGTACCATTGCGTAAATTTTATTTTTCCTGCCAGGGATACATAATTTTACGTCAGGAATTTCTTCCCTTTCATCTTCCTCACTCTTTCTGTGGACACGCAAATTAATAAAAATAATATTGTATTATTACAGCCTTTACTATAATATTTGGAATGATATCGTCAAAAAGTTCAGTTAATAACTTGACTTGATATGTTTTGTAGCTTATTCGAGCCGTCAACATCAATTAAAAGCTTTTTATGAATGACGATTTTTCTGATAAAGCTGCGACAGCAAAGCAACGAAAATTATATATTCACAAACAAAATACTATCTTTGAGGGTTTTCTTTCATCCTGTCTTATTGAATTTTTCATTCCTTGTACGTAGCTCCACCCTTTGAAAATACTTATTGGGGTGATCCACCCTCTTCCCCTTTTCTCTACACGACTCAATGGCACCGTAGACCCAGAACATGTCGCTTCTTTATAAACCCGATCAGAAAAAAATTAAGCCTGTTTGAACATGCAAAGGGGAGCAGGTTTTCCTGGCTATTAGTAACACAAAGACATGTCAGTCTGAAACAGGAAAGGAAAAAAAAATTCCAGTCAGGGTGCTTACCAAGGCGGGTATACCCGCCTTCTAGTGAAACTTAGATATCCTACAGATACGAAAAAAAAAAAATAGCATAGATCTTCAGCAGTATAGAATCATTATACTCAGCGTGTCAGGGTTGGCAACACGTTCAGATTTATAATAAGGGACATTTGCGGCGTAGGAAAAATATTGGTAACAAATTCATTTTAATACCACCTGAAATGTGGGAAATTCGGTATCACGCATATTTCACACCAATTCTCATAGTGTTGGTATGATGCAAAAAATGTATGTTTAATAATATTTGAATTTTTTTTGCTTCAAGTAGTAGATTTTTATCATTCTAACACTGTTCTTCTAATTTGATTTCAAAATTTTTTTGAAACACGGGAAATATTTCTTCTTCTTCTTCTTCTTCTTCTTCTTCTTCTTCTTCTCCTAACGCCCACTTGGGATAATTCTTTTGGACTTAGGAAACGAAAATCTCATACAAAATGGGACAGTTGGCAACCCTAATGTCAGTAGTAGCAGCTGTTCATCCTGAAAAAAAAAATAACAATTGGAGTTCAGGGTATTTTTAAAAATAAAATATGAATATTTTATTTTTGGTTTTATGTAGTATACCTTATAACCTACAACGTTGTTATTCAGTGTAAGTTATTTAAGTTGAGTAAGTCCGTTGGTTTTGGTAACGTTCTTAAAATCGTGACATGCACATGTTTACTTTGACGAGCGATAATGCAAAAAATATGACAGGTAAAAAAATTACCAGAGCAAAATCTAGTCATAATTTGTGTCTTTAATATATGTATTTGGTACAAATATAAAAATTTAAAAATAATTATGAAAATTTTTGTCTACCTTGCCTTTAATAAATATTTTAGGCACTATGACGCTTATTGAGTTATTTTCAGTACAAAATTATTCGTAGTGTGTAAATGTTACCCTTGTAATGGTAAAAGACGACTCTATGCAAATATCCTTATAGTGGCATCAAAATAACTATGATCTTATTACAGTAAGTTTAATAAATATGATGCACCGTTGTGTTGTTCAACAGATAGCTGTATTGCATGCTGGCTGGTTGTAGTACGTAGTCGCGTTCGTATTGAAAACCTTACAAATCACAACATACAAATTCATAAATAACGAAATCCGTATGAAACTAAACACAGTTCCGATTCACTAGGTTATGTAATGCAAGTTTGGGTGAATTTAGCGAATTCATCTGGCAACAGCTTAGATGTCTCAGTCTTAAACAGGAGCCGCGGTGGCCGAGAAGACAGACCTCTCGCCTCCCACCAAGGCGATCCGGGTTCGAGTCCTGGCGGGGTCGGTCCCCGGATTTTCGCATGTGGGAATAGTGCCGGACGATGCCGCTGTTCGGCGGGTTTTCTCGGGGATCTTCCGTTTCCCCCGCCCATTTATTCCGGCGCTGCTCCATACTCACCTCATGTCACCCTTCACCAGCGCTGAAGACATCGATGTTAAGGGTTCTGTGGACCCTACCTCAAAACTTCAAAAACACATAACAATTCGCAATCGTTTATCAACTAAAGTATTAATGATACACAATTTATTTTTTTTACCATACGAGAATAAAGATGGTTTGTTTTATATATAAGTTTAAATTTCATATTCCGCGATGTTGAGTATTTTAAAAAAATGTTTCAAAACACAAAATTG